>OZ018333.1:4161465-4393965 GCA_963969495.1 Ceratothoa steindachneri | reverse complement strand
GTACACTAAAACCTCGAAAAGTAGGATAAGAAAAAAATAAATAAAGTATATTTATTTGCTAAATACAGTAAAATATTAAGAGAATCTACATGTAAAACAGCATAAAACATGCGAAATATGATAAAAAGATAATAAAATGATACAGTATATATATGTCTAGATAAAAATATGATAAATGTAACAATGCGCAATTTCCCTCCGAATCCCCCTTCTCACTCCTTTAAGACGCTGAGACTCGTGTACGTCTAATGTGTTGTATAGCTTGCTTCAAAATCCTTATTAACCTTTGTAAAAGAATATTCATTTGTATATTAGTAAAGTTATTTTTGTACTCGTTTTTCTATTGTCCTAGAACCTTTCAAGATAGCTGAATATTTGGTCAACCTAAAATTCAGTTAATTTGCACTCTGCCTATATTATAAACCTCCCACGCACACAGCTTTCATCTCTCTGGGCTGAGAAACGCAGGTAGGGTTGAACTCGACCCTATTCTACGATATATATAATAATATTTATTATATATTAAACTGGTATCAGGTTTATTGGGGTTAATCTTGGTCAATCAATTGATTAAAATTTGATAAATCTATTGATTAACCTTGGTTAAATTGTTAATTTTTTTTGTGAATTGATTTTTGAGTGACCGTGTTTAACTATTATTTTTATTCCGCCACAGAATTGAATTGTTGACCTTCAAGGCCTCATCTCGTGCTGTAAGTTGAAGGTATGATAAAAATAGTATTATTCTTCGTAGTGCTGTGTTAGGAGTGCTGTAAATCTCGTATCAATCACAGTGAGGGATTTAGGTAAAATCTCAACACCAAAAGCTCTCTCGCGAGTGTTTCTCCCCCCCCCCCCCTTGTTCTTCATGTTTTCGTTTTGTTTAGCAAAACCATGCGCACTTCTGTTCGTGCGTAAATAAATCTATAATTCCACAACATTCATTTCGTGCGTTAATTTAATTCTTGTTGTTGTACCTGTCGCGTAAAACAAGCATCATATCGTCGTTTGAGATTTTAAGACCTAAGGTGAATCACTTAGACTCAGTAGCAAAGATCTAATAGCCTACATCCAGTAAGAAGAGAGAAGAGAAAGAGCCGAAAGAAGAGACAGAGGAGAAAGAGAGAGAATTCACTCTCATGAACTGGAAATAAGCAGAGCTAGGAATGAGACGTTCTCCATAAACTCCTCAAGTTCTAGACTAGACGCACTGTAGTCTGCGAGCATAAAACTTCCCGTCTTTAAACAAGGCGAAGACTCCGGGTCTTATCTCACCTACTTCGAAAAGATCTTCGAGGTGAACAATTGGAATATCGAGACAAATGGTATAGCACAATTATTGCCCCTGCTGAGCTACCAACTCGGGGATATTTTTATATCCCTCCCATCAGAGGCAACACTTGATTACTCATTGTTAAAAGCCGAGTTACTCGCCGCTTATAATAAGACCTCGGACTTCTACCGAGCTCAATTTAGGCACTGTCGCATTCAACCAAACCAGACTTTCCGACAGTTCGGCTACTTCCTACAGCGTTACTTTAATTTTTGGATTGACGCGTCCAAGGTGCCTCATGAATACGACGTCCTGGTCGATTTCATCCCCAAGGACCAATTTCTTGCGTCACTCCCTTCGGAAATCAGATCCTTCGTGAAGGACTGGAGGTGCCGTACTCTCAAGGAATGCATCGAGGAGGCAGACGTCTGCGCAGGTAGCCACAACTGCTATCCGAAAGAAGGGAAGAAATCAGAACCCCCAAAACAAGCAAGACAAATTTGTTCCTGATAATGGGAATAAGTTCGTTAAGGTGACTGGGCCCGCCAAACTCAAACCTTTCTTCTCGTCGGGCCACCGTGATGTTAAGCCCTTTGCTCTCAACCCTCCTGCTTCGTCGTTTCCCAGGAGGATCATCGTGTGCTATTCCGGTGGAGTTCAGGGTCATGTGAGAAGCAATTGCCCTCAAAACTCGCAGTTTAGAAACACCCCTCCTTCTCACCAGTGACACCAGGTCAGTGTCACTTCTACGCCCTCACCGTCACATAATGATGCCCCGTCCGCCTTCTTCAAACCCGCCGAATACTGCTGGCCACCAAGTAAACTTTTTGTTGGATAAAAGTACCTCTGGGGACCTCCAATTCGAAACTAGAGCAGTGAATGGGTGCCGGATTTCCACCCTCTTCCGTGATACAGGGTGCAGGTGCATTGGTGTATCCGATGAACTACATGTTGCTCCGGACCACGATAAGCTTGCTGTAGTACATGATTAATTGGGGTGCGCCAATAAATTCCCCATTGTTCACTGCTACATTGAGTGCGCATATTTTACTGGTTGGGCTGAAGTCGTTGCAGCCCCGATCAAGTTTTCGCACTGTCCTAATTGGTTAGTCCCCCCAGGTTTCTTAAGGCATCCGTGGCTCAACCCGTTACTAGCCGTTCCCGCGCGAAGAAGGAACTGAGAGCCCCTACACATCTGGAACCCCCGTGTGCTCCCGAATTCTAGAGTGCGATGACCCATGACTTTGCTAAAAGCCAGAGTGAATCTGAGTCTCTTCGTCCCTTGAGGTCAAAAGCCCAGAACAAAACGCGCGAAACCATCAAAGAGAATAAATGGTAATTATAATAATATTTTGCTAGGCAACTTGTGTGAGTGGTAATGAGGTAAATGTAATTTGTAGCTAATTACATAGAATCAGGAATCATGAAATAAATAATTTGTATGAAAGTATAATTTGGGTGGAATTGTAATGGTAGCTAATAGAATCACGAATTGGGGTAAATGTAATTGTAACTAATTAAAATCACGATGGTTAAAAGGGAAAATGTATGAGAGTCTGGAAAGGAAATATAAGGAATTAGACAGTTGTTTTGTTTGTAAAACTTAAGGATTAAATGGAGACAGAATTCAACTGACCATAATGCTTGGTGCTGGCGAGACAACGAGTGAAAATTTTGTCTCTCATGTGGAATATTTGGAAGCGTTAGTACGTGCGTGTAAATGTTGCCAATAGTTTTTGAATCAGACTTTTTTACAAATATATATAAAATAAGAAAAATGATATTAAATTATATATATATAAATATATATATATATATATATATATATATATATATATATATATATATATATATATATATATATATATATATATATTTTTATAGCTGCAGAGCTGCTACACTAGGATACATTAAGAGGAATGCTAGCTAAAACAGTAAAGAGGTTATCCTTAAACTCTACATTCGTATGTTACGCCACATTTAGAGTACTGTATACAAGTTTGGTCACCACATTTTAGAGATGACATCAACATGCTAGAGTCAGTACAAAAGAGGGCAACAAAAATAATACCTTCCCTAAAGCACTTTGAATATGAAGATAGACTGAGGGTACTAAATATGTTCTCATTTGAGAGAAGATATGTGAGGGGAGATATGATTAAGCTTTTTAAAATCTGTTCTGGGATGGATAAGTTGGATTTTAGAAGTTATTTGAGTTGGAAGGTAGTAATAAGATTAGGGGTCACTACTTAAAAATTTAAAAAAAACAGAGGTGCAGGTTGAATGTTAGAAAATATTTTGTTCACCAATAGAGTGGTAGATTACTGGAATAGTTTGCCATCTGAGACAGTCCAAACTTAAATGTTTTCAAACGCAGATTAGATGATTATATGGGGAGGAAGGGTTAACTTTGGGGGGTAATCTGGACTCATTCTTGTGGTTGTTTTGTTTTTTTATTATTGTATATTATTATGGTTGATTTGGTTTTGACGATTCTTGATGATGATTCTTTTCGTTTTTGTTTTTGACACATTCCTGTCTATTGTTTGAATTGTATATTGTAGATGCATGATCTGCACAATCCTTTGGATGCATTTTGTGGGTGGGTTTTGACAGATGCCGATGACTTTGATAGGCCCTTGTGGCTTTTGTCATCCGTGAAATTATGTTATGTTATATTATCTTACCAATAACTATACCACTCGGATATCGTCATGCTTAATTAAAACGACCAAGACTGCCCCAATTATTGACCCATCTCAGTCATGTGACCACTTTGCCGACTCGCCACCCTTTCTTCTGCCCCGCATATGACCTAACCACAGCTCCCTGATTACAGATGATCTGCCTCTGGGTTGTACTACCAATATAGCATCCAATAACCCAATATCATCCTCTCCAGATTCTTCTCCAACCACCAATAAAAACTACCCATCAATTACAACCAATCCCTTTGACGCACGCTCGTGACCAACTCACATATAATATACCGCCCGCTCTCTGAGCCTGTCTCTAACAATACAGATTAACCATAATCCTGCCTCTTTGCAACTTCAACCATTAACGCTGCAATGTCATCAACCTTCTGTCTCACATGGAATATCAACAGCCTTCGGGCCAATTATGGCTCGATGCATACTCTTTGAATACAGTTTTTTTTTTCCTGAACTGGTTTGCCTCAGTGAAATCAGGCTCCTATACCCCTCTTACTTTTTTTCCTGCTGTCTAGTCCCAGGTCAGCCTATCATTATCCCAATTTTACGGAAACCTCCTCCTAGTCCGCACGTATATACGAACAAACCTTAATACCCTAGCTGTTCACCTTCACCAGTCTACACTCTTAACTTTTGCTTAATCCACCTCTCACCCTCTAACCTAATCACTTTAGCCTCCCTGAATTAACTTGCCTCCCAACTCCCGAACCCATTCCTTTTAACTGGTGACTTTAATGTTGGTAACCTGTACTGGTATGATGTCATAAACAATAGCAAAGGAAATGTTGTACTTGATGTCGTCTTACAACAAGACATGCAAGTCCTCAACAACAGAGACCCTACTCATTATCATCCCCAGACAGACTCCTTTACACATAGATCTCTGTGTGTACCCAAGTGACTTCCCTTCTGATCACTTCTTTAAAGCATTTGATGACTTGTGTAACAATGATAATTACCGTCTACTCGTAGACCTCCTCCCTGTTTCCCCCATCCCCCCAAGACCGTATTGGGTCTACCAGAAAGCTGTTCGGAAAGCCTCTGCACGGCCATACATTTCTCTGTCCCTCGTGCTGACGAGAATGAGCGCCACGACGGGCGCCAGCTTAGCTTCTTTTCCTTCCTTCGCTAATCCCTAATCACCGTCTCCTGTACCAACTCTTCCTAATCTTGCCTCTGACCTTCCGTCGTCCCGTTACAATAACCTTTTATCTACCCCGATTTTGCTAGACCCTTTTTCTCCTGTCCATGGACCTCTCAGATCAGGACCCGGCACTCATCTGGATCACGGAACCAAATAATCCTACGACAAGATGTTAACTCGTGGTGCTGGAACTACATTATAGAATTGCATTTGACTCAAAACAACATCAAAGATGAGCATTTTGAAGTCTTATGAAATTATATAATTTGTTCACAGTAAACCAAAGTAACATTCCATTAAAAGGCAAATCAATAAGTGTTGTGAAGAGAGCAATGAAATATTAAACCCTTATTTAATTATTGGCTCTTAGAATAAAATTGTATTATTATGTCTTTCGTAACGAATAATATTGTATCATCTCTTTCCGTTCGAATAAAAATTGTATTATCTATTTTTAAAATTCCGTACCCCAATAAATCCATGTAAGAAGAACAATAATCCTAAGGAGGCTCAAATCATTCTTCACTGACAATAGTTGCGAAGACATCAAGGCCGAGCTAACCAAGCACCAAAAATGGGCTAAGATTTCCAAGGTTTAAAAATTCGGGAAAAATATTTTTCAAAATAGTCTTCGAGAAAGTCGAGATGGCTCAGAGAGCCATGAAGGAGTGACTTCTTGGGTTCTACCTTCGAATAGTCCCTGAGCAGGACGAATCTGAGGAATTCATTAGCCTGGAAAGCTGCATCCGTTTCCTTGCCGCGGAAAAACACCCCATGAAGGAATGTACGGTGACCGACGTCACTTGCTCCCTATGCTCAAAAATTGGTCACGGATGGAAAGAGGGCATGTCGGAAAAACCAAGATGCGTGAACTGCGGAGGGGACTACGGGGCCTTGGCCATGAGATGTCCTGTCCGCAAAAAAAGCTCTCATAACAAAACGGGAAGTAATAAAGCAAAAAAGAAGGCCTACATCGAAGCGGACAAACGGCTACAGCGACCATCAGTGGAACGGCAGCCCCGAAGCTAGTGATGCCAGGAGAAAGCAAAGAAATAATGACTATGGCCATTGTTGCTCACCTGGCGAACCTAGCCAACCCCGGCACTTTTTCGGATGAATTAAATCGTTTCCTACAAAAGAACGGGGTTAAGAAAAAGCTGTGGTTCCCGCCCACCACGGCGTCCCAGGAAATATTAAATATCCAGTTTGCCAACGAAAAACAAAAAGACGCAAACAAAGAAGATGAAGCTTCAGAAAAGCAACAAAAAATACACACACACAGAGGAAGAAGTAACCACGGAGGAACAAGAATCGGAAAAGAATGGAAACTCAAAAAAGAGCTGGAAGAAAACGCGTCAAAGAAAAAAAGAAAAAGGAAGAAGAGGGAAGTGAGACAAGAAACAGAGAAGGAAGAGAGTAAAGAAATGGAAAGAAGCTCAGAAGAAGATGAAGACGAAATCCTAGACTATCCTGGAGTTCCCCTCACGGAGAAAGGGGATATCCTACTGCGGGGTTTCTTCTTCGACGCCCAGGACGTGAATCTCAAAGTCTTCGGTGCTTCTGTATGCAGACGCCCAAAAGGAAACATAGGAAAACCGCTCGAAGGCAAGTCGACCTACAAAGGACCTTGTTCGCTAAAGGAAATAGGAGGACTACTGATGGAGCACGCGATGTTCATCTCGGACTCGTGCATTCACACCGTCGATATCTCCACTAACAAGAAGATAAAAAGGTGGCCAAAAAACATCGGACATTGAGTAATGGTCTAAAGTACGAAAAAGTGTAGAAAATAGCAAAAAGCGAATAAATAACGATAATAAAGTGATTAGTTTGAAAAATAAATAATAATAACGGAAAGTGACTAACGATAATAAGTGAATAAATAGAGATAATAAAATAACTAAATTAGTGGTTAAAACAAGTTATTGGATAATAACAAAAAGTGAATATATAAAGTAGAAAAGCGAATAAATAACAATAATAAAGTGATTAAAAAAGTGACTAAAATAAAGAATGATTAAAACAAGTTATTGATAAATAATCTAAAGTGAGAAAAGTAACTAATATTAACAAAAAGTGAATAAATAATGACACTAAAGTTATTAAAATATGTTTACAATAAATAAGCGGACATGACTAAAATAAATAACAACGAATAAAAGAATAACTCAAATTGGAAATATGTAAATACTATAGCAATGCCCTCTGGGCATTCTTATAATAAAAACCTCCTGGGAAACTTAAATATATATATATATATATATATATATATATATATATATATATATATATATATATATATATATATATATATATATATATATATATATCAATTATTATGTAAAATTCATATCATGCAATTCTTTCACTTTTGTAAATTAAATCATATTTTATGTACAACTTAATAATTAATTAATTCATCTATCTTACTTCTCAATTCATTTAACGTACTACTGTTTTAAACAACATCTCTTAAAATTTCACACACAAACAAACAAACACACGCTTTCAGCTCGACCTTCTGGAACAATATTCTTTCCCATTCGACTCTCGCCATTCTCCGTATAAAGCCCCCAATTCAGTCCATCGTAGTCACCATATTATTTCATATTTATTTCACGTACTTCATTTCTCTTCACATCTCATTACTGTAAATCATATTTTACCATATCTTACATTGTATACCTAATCCAACTTATCTCATTATACATTCGTTGATTCTATGAATATATTTATATTTGTTTAATTGTTTTTCTTAAAACCCAGTTCATTATTTCGAAATTTGTTTCGCTTTCGTCTTATGCCTAAAAACTAGCAGGCGACAACTTCGATCAAACAAATTTATGGTTATGGTTTTCTAAACGCTATTTAGGCTGATTTATTAACAGAAAATAAATCACATGAATAACCATATACTATAGGCAACACCAACGAGGAAACAGCAGCACAAGAGGTGAGGCAGAGCAGTTTCATTTCCAACCTAGACCTAATTTCCCCAATCCTGACAACTCTCAGGGTAACTGCTGGTACCATTCTAATTATGGGAGCAACGCTATCCGCTGTGTTCAGCCTTGCAGTTTTTACCGTGTATCATCTCATGCCCACAACTTTAACCCTCATTCTGGCCGTGCTGTTCATACTGCTATCTTTCAGCCTTTTGTTGGTATCACCTCTAATTTGACTCCAGAGCAAAAAAAAAAAAATAAAAAATTCTCTGCTACATGCAATTACAAGCAAAATGCTCAACCTACCCTTACCTCACCACCTCCGATTTTACAAAACTCTACGGGTTCCCTTACCCAACTTTCAAATTAGGTCCAGGGAACTTTAAACTGAATTCGCAAGTGATACGTGGGTCTGTCACCTCTGCATCCTCATCTCTTCAGGCCGATCCTCATTTTAGTGTCCATGAACCACTCTCTGGTTTCCCTTTCCTGGTTGACACTGGCGCTCAATGCAGGGTCATTCCAGCCTCTTCAGTCGAGAAATCTTGCACTTTTTATGATGCTGTCCTTAAAGCTGCTAATTCGTCCGACATAAAGACTTATAGGAGGCGTATCCTCAAGCTCTCTCGGGATACGTCGTGTTTTTCCCCATGAACATTCTTCATTGCCGACGGCGACATTACAATTTTGAGCCTCGATTTTCTTTCCGCGCACGACATTCTCGTCGATTCTCGTCACCGCAAGCTTATCGAAAGAACCATAACACTAACTGTAGTCGGTTCATTCTTTCCTTCCACCAGCTCTCTCCTCTCTGTTCGTCTCCTTGCAACTGCCTCCACTTCCAGTAACTTTTGCGGGAGTTCCAAAGCCTCTGTCTTCCTCCTTCTAAGGACAGACTTATTAAGCACAAAATGGTTTGATTCCAATCACACACCCTTGCAACCTGTCTATGACGGACCCTTTTTCGTAGTCTCCAGGAAGCCGAAATTCTTTGTACTGCAGCTTAGCACCAAGCAGGATACGGTTTCCATCGATTGGCTTAAACCTGCTTTCATAGAGTCTGTTCATCTGGAACAGCCACTACCTTTCTCTTCCACTAATATAGGTCCAGTGGTCATCCCAGCCTACCTTACGCACCAAACTATTCCTTCAACACTTTCCAACCAACTAACTCCCCTTCCGAACCCTTCTT
This sequence comes from Ceratothoa steindachneri, assembly GCA_963969495.1. Lineage (NCBI taxonomy): Eukaryota > Metazoa > Arthropoda > Malacostraca > Isopoda > Cymothoidae > Ceratothoa > Ceratothoa steindachneri. Next base: position 4,384,697 of record OZ018333.1, on the reverse strand, counting down.
CGGCTCTTTCAAATTAAACTGCAACTTTTCCTCCCACCTCTTTACTCGCAAACCCTCCACCAACCATCTTTACACCCCCCCCAATTCTTCTTCCCAACTGCTGCCGCCTCTTTTTTTGTTGCAGGACTACTCGACAGCAGCTGGAGAACACCTAGCGGCCAACGCTCAACTCCCGACAGTCGCCTTTTCAGGCGGTCCAGAACAATCGTTACCCGACGCTCCGGTCCTCGCTCGCGACAATCTTCCGCCTTAATCGATTGGCACTACTGATCGCCACCTGACCCGCAATCTGAGTTAGCCAATTGGCACAATAACCCGCTCTGAACGCGTTGTAAGGAGGTCTTGCCGCTATATAGACTAAAATTTATTTAAATACCTTGTGTTGTGTGAGCTTTTCCCTCGGTGGTGCAGTATTGTAGCGATCTATACCTCTACAGATGAAATATTTTTTACTAACTAACTATATATATATTTTTTTTCAACAAGGGTTGGTAACCCTGACTTAAATCGGGAGATTGCTCCACCCGCTCTCGGGGTGAAACAGGTCTGTAAATATTTGAATTGTAATTATTTAGCTAAATATTTCTCAAAAGAATCCCGAATTAATGCGTGATTTTTTTGTCTCATTTACAGACCCTATTCAACTCCGTTATAATCCATTTAACAACTTTATACAATCCAATTACTTATAATACAATCCATTTAACTATAATCCAATTACTATCTATCTACTTTACCCAATCTAATTATCAATCGTTATACTCAATTTACCAATTACTATTTATCAATCTATTTACCAATCACTTATAATCTATTTACAAATTACTTATAATACAATATATTTAACAATTATCATTTGTTATACTCTAATTACTAAACCAAATTTTCCAATTGTAAATTCATTCCCATTAGCTCATGCAAATTTAATTCACACGCGTAATTCTCAATACAATCATTAACTTTTTTGTATAAATTCACTAATGTACATTTTTCTTAACTCTTTGTTTTAATTTACGTATTTCCCCTAACGTCGCCCACGTTAGGCCTAAGGAATTCGTCTGCAAAATTTAGACCGCGTTAGCATTTAACTTCATTATCTTGAATAACGAAATATAGTTTGTTTTTTTTTTGTTTATTGTGATCTGAGAGAGCTATCTAGGATATTGCTGCAATATTCAATGAAAACCTATACTTATTCGAGGAATCCTTCAATCTATCTGTTGTTTTAGCTCAGACCATGACCTTGTTTCAAAAACTAGTTTTGGCTGACCAAGAACTCTACCCGTTAGTGGATAGACTTTCGTTGGGTCCCTAGTCACATTGGTGTACAGGGTATTGAAGGGGCAGACCGCGTTTATCGGGACCTCATTGCTCCTCCCTATTTGGATTTTCTCCTACATCAGGGGTCATGTTTGGCAGTCGGATTGGGATGACTCCTTGTGGAATAAGATTCGCGGTATTTAACATCTGGTCAGCCATAGGCTAACTACAACTCTTCCCATAGGTATTTGGTAGCGGGCATCGGATGAGCGCCCTCGGAATCCCCCACCTTTCTCTAAAACATCTATTTGACACCTTGTAAACCGTCCCTCCTTTGAAGCCTGGCCTACCACTATACTATCCTCCCGGCTAGTATAGTGGTTAGCGCGCTTACCCGCAATCGTTGGGTCAGCAGGTCAAATCTCCATCCGGATTAGTTTTTTAAAAAAAGCAAGACACCATTTATTATGGAGGTTACCTCCGTGACTAGGCATCACGGTGGAGCTCATCGCCATGACGACGACCTAAAAAGGATCATACTTCAAAACCCCTGATCCAGAAGCATAATTGCCTCTTCGAGATCTTCTGAGTATCTTATGATAGGCTTCATTCTAGCAGGTCTCTTTTCGCTCGGGATCTTTTTTTAAACTCGTTTTGGTCTCCTCTTCTCATAGATCCTAACGTTTATTTCTTTGCCATGTCCTGATTTATATTCTTCGATTATTTGCGTTACTTTTTTCCCTACTCTTTCCTCTTACTCAGTTTTGCATTGCGCTTCTAATAAAGTCCGTCTGGACTGTTACAGCGATTTCGACTGTCCCATAATAATAATCTCACATCGTGGGAGGAGCAATAATCGACATGGAAAAAACACTTTTAATGAAAAAAAAAATCATATATATAAATATAGTATGGAAATTACATCGAAGTAAACGGCACGGTAAATATTGAGCGGGATTAAAGGAATTATTGTCAACTCCACTGCCCCCCCGCCCCACCCTGTCAATAAAACGCAGATAATGCCCACATCGAATGCCCTAATGGTTTATATGACATCAAAATAGTCTTTTTGGCGCGGCTACAAGTGTCAGTAAGCCATATTTAAAGGCTGGCCCCGTCACCCCATTTCGTGGGTCTCATCTGTTTATTTTGATAATTCTCAAAATCCAAGTTAACAATAATGAAAAAATAAAGAAAACCATTTTAGTTTATTGTTGTTTTCTAAGGGTACTAAAAATAATTGATACAGGGTGATGCACACAAAAATAACTCTACCGTTTCGCAGTATAGCGTAAATACAGATTAATATAGAATATTTATTTGCTACCGTATCTTGGCTACTCTTTCGTGCACCACCCTGTACAAACTGGTATTTCGGTTCATTTTCATAAATTTTCTCAAGATATAATTAAAAAAAAAAAAGAAGCCCCCCCCTCTAATTTTTATAGTTTTTTTTTAATCCAAGATGACAAAGCGAGGAAAAGTTTACTTGGAATGTGAAAATAGTGGCCATGCCAACCAAAGCCTCTATTATTGGTAACCAATCTAGGAACTCTTATTTCTGAGCAAGTGGAATGATTAATGGGACCCAATTATTCCATTAAAATGAGCCCGGTAGTCCCCATTAATGCTAAAAATACTCGGAAATCACAGAATTGACAAAGGTTTCTCTATTTTTGCAAGTTATCTACGTGTGAGCAACACAGGGACAATCCAATACTTCAGATCAATGGCAATCCACTCTTAATGTCAATACAGGTTCGAATCTGATGAAATCCACGCTCTCGTCAGCGTCTGTACCAGAGGAAATCCACGTGGCGGTGGTGCGACCCCGCCCCCGCACAATCTCCCCGGACGATCGCAGGAGCAGACCCGCCGCCTCCCGGGGTCTCTCCCAGAGATCCACCAGGCCCAGGTCTGTGTGTATCTGTGCGCAGTTGAAGAGATGTGTGGTGTCGTGTATCTGTGTTAGGCATTTGGGGCAGTTTGGTATTGTCTGGGTGGTGGGAGATATTTTGATTGTTCTTATCTCTGCTAGTGTTCTTTTGATCTGCTTTGTGAGTGTTTGTTCTGAGTTGTGTATGGTTGGAGGTGGTGCTCTTAATATTTTGTTGTGGGTTGTTTGTCAAGTATTGTAGTGTAACCTGAGAGTGGATTGTTTTCATGTTTTGCTTGATTGCGTCTTCTGTTGTTGTGTTAGGGTATGTGCCTAAGTTGGTGGTGTAGTTGATGTTGTTGCTATCGAAAATGGTCCGTTTTTTTTGTGTCGGTGATTGGGAGTTGTCTGGTATGTAGTGGAGGGAAATGATTTGGATGTTGCGTTTTTTGCTGAGATGTGATGCATGTAGGTTTAGGTGATTTTTGACTGATAAGATCTTCGTCTCGTCGTGTAGATGTTGGGTGTTTGTGTCAAGAATGCATCATCCTGTGGCAGTGTTTTCTATAGTCTGTAGTTTTTTGGTGTTGGGGACCAAATTGTGTTGGTGTATTCTAGTACTGGTCTTGCTTGCAATTGTCTTGTACGTGTTAATGAGTGTTTCCTTGGTTTTCCCCCAGTGTGTAGATGTGAGTGCCTTGACTATTGTGTTTTGTATGTGCTTTTAGTATGTGCGTTTGGGGTCGAAAGAGAGGCCAAGGATCTTCGGTTCTTTTGTGGTGGGTAGTGGTATGTTTAGATTTAGGGTTGTGTTGTATTCTACACGGTCTGGTGTGAAGAGAGTGTCATTGTTTTGGTCGCGTTTAGCTTTATTGAGTTTTCTATTGTCCATGTGTGTATTTCTTTCTCCTTAACGTCCGCACCAAAAACAATCCACGTTATCATCAGCGTCCGTATCAGAGGCAATCCACATAACTCTCAGCGTTTGCACCAGAGAGAATCTTCGTTATCCTCATCGTCAATTCGATTCCACGCCAGAGGCAATCCAAATACAACTCAAAGGAAATCATCGCACCACTTTTGCTTAGTAACAAATCCACACCTTAATCCGCCACTGCCCACAAACCACTGTTAAGTCTGAGTCAATCCAACCGCATCAGTGGGTCCTCCTCCGAACCAAACATTGGTGCCCCGGAGAGAGTGCGCTATGTGGAGTCTGGGCAGTCCCCCTTACTATATAATTCAACACTCGTCTGCACCTATTTATAAGGAAAGGGGGCGGGGGCAATTTATGGAATTTTTTTTTAACAAAATTATTATAATCAAAGGTGGGGGTGGGATTAGAGGGAGAGAACCCCCCCCCGCCCCAAAGCTTCTGTATTGGACGCGGATTTGCCCCCCCCCACCCCCTAGCCTGCAATTACCAGGGCCAACAGGGGTCGGGGCAACGTCGAAGCCACGTCTCCATGTACCCCTTCCTGGTATTCATCAGAGTCGTGTACGTCGTGAGCTGCAAAAGAAAAATACCGTGATGAGGTCGGTGCTACTTCCCAAAGATGGGGATCGTATTATGCCCGAGCAACTACCCCAAACTCCAACCTTATTGAGAACGGGAACTGTGGAGAGGACGTTGCGCAGGAGGCCCAGGGAGGCATTCGCCTGCCCCCCCTCCCTCAGGCACGTAATGGCCGGGGTGCGGCGGTCGTCGTAGAAGGGAGGTTTTTTCCAGTGGTCGTAGTTGGTTTGGACGAGGAACCAAGACCCCTGCCCCTGCTTCTCGGAGCCCAGGGGAAGCTCGTCGCACGTCGTTCTGTACCGCGTCAGTATCACCCCCTGCGGTGCAATAAAGCGGCATTAAATAATAATACAACAAATGCGATGTCAGTGGCGCGTCGTAAAAGGCGGGGTGACGTGAGCTCCAACAAGAGTGCTGCGTTCGAAACAATCTTTATATAATAATCCAAAGAACACTACCGTGAGGTGTACACAAGTGTCTGTAATCAACTTAAAACGCTTTCCCCAAAAGTGCGGGTTGGCGCGCATCAATTCTGCATAAAGTAAACCCATCGCCCTCATGAAAAAAAGCCGCAATACAAAACTCACCACATAGATGCAAATTTATGTGCTATAACACCCCCCCCCCCAGCACGAAACCCTTTTGTCCATAAACACTTTCAGCACAGAATCCTACCACGTGTACAAAAAGCTCCAGTTAGGCCCTCACGTATTCGTCCGTTCATATATCATACAACTAAGGGGCTTACGGCCCACAGGGTGAAGACGCCGGTTCCAAGGGGAACGAAGTTAAGCCACATCATGTGTAGTTAGTCACCGGATGGGGTTTCTGGATCAGCTGGCCTCCACCACGGGTGCTATACGCTGTGGTGAGAGGTGTAACATCTACCCACTCGAATACACGGGTGAGCACAGCGCGTCCACCAATCGGTGGCCAGATCTCTAGGTGCGCTGACGTTGTGTGTCCTCTCACGCCGGGATTCGGGATCGAACCCGGTACCGCGACGTTAGGAGACCAACGCCGTATCCACTGGGCTAGTATGAGCTCTAGATATCTGTGGTTTGGAACCCAGTTAATCAGTAGGTCCAAGACGAATGAGATGCACATGCTTCGGAGCCCACGTTAATCAGTAGGTCCAATACCACTGAGATACTCGTGGTTCGGATCTCGTCTTTAAAAAGTAAATCCCCTACCAAGAAATTTAAAGAACTCAAAACTAGCCCGGAATCTGAAGGGGAGGGGTGGTAAGCTCCTTACCAAATTCTTTATTCCTACAATCATCAATTGATCCCAATTTCCTCCATTCGTCCCAGGTTGACCCTAATCCCCTACCTACACTTCCAAAACGAACGCACCCAAATCTTAAAAGGGCAACGTTGCCATAGAAACGGGCGAGTTCGCCTCAACTCACTTGGTCGGGTTCGACGCCGCTCAGGATGAAGTAGACCGGGGCCAGGAGACGGGGTTGCGAGAGGCTGACGCGGGCCTCATCGAACGAGTCGGCTTCTTGCATCACTTCTCGTACCAGGAACGAGACCCACCTAGGTAGGGGCGGGGGGGACTTATTAAGGTGTAGCTATAATGGCCGAAAAATCACTCGTAGCGGGGGGAGGGGGGGGGAGATTAAGTAGGTTATCCCGACTTCTCACCAATGTCTAATAAGCGATTCAAATCATTAATGGGGTCCCATTATCCCTTTAAAGGCGTATGTTAGCATGTAGAACCACCATTTCAAGCAACTTTGACTCTTAATATATATTGATTTATAGGTTATTATAGTTTATATATTTAGTCTAATTCCGGCATCAAAGGGTGCTAGAAATCGTCGGTTCATCAGAGAAAAATTATGCAGCGACAGAACTCCAAACCAACGTTTTTGTTTCTCTCCCCAAGGGATTTTTAGTGGTGTGGAAGCGACTCTTATAAGTTCCTATGTCGGTGCGTAGGTGGACGGGTCGGGTGGTAACATTTTACTTTCAAATGAGTTTTTTGGCAACATTTTAACTAATGAGCCGATTTTAACGAAATTTGAAACCTCTATGTTGTTTTACATTCTCTTCCGAACGATATAATTGCTATGGTCCTCCCAAGGTTACTCCGGGAATTATTTGCAAATAACTCGTAACTATTCGGCCGATTCTAACGAGATTTGAAACCTCTATGTTGTTTTCCATTCTCTTCCGAATGATATAATTGCTAAGGTCCTCCCAAGGTTAGTCCGGCAATTTTTTGCCAATAACTCGTAACTATTCGGCCGATTCTAACGAAATTTGAAACCCATATGTTGCTATACGTTCACTTTCGAATTATATAATTACCAAGGTCCTCCCAAGGTTAGTCCGGGAATTATTGAAAGTTTTGAAGGTCATAAATAGGTGAGAGCACGCGACTTTTAAGAGTCTGTTAGCCTTTTTTATTATTATTATTTCAGCGCTCATTTGGCGACTGCCGACTAAGTCATAAGTCGCCGTATTCATCTTAAGGACAAATACTAAGGTAGATTTTTAAAAAAAGAAGAGCAAAAGACAAATCCAAAACAAACAAAAAAGGAAGCACGCTCCGGCGTTAGAGGGAGCGTGCGACCCACACCAGAGAGAATCAAAGAAAATAGAGGAGGCTCTCCCTAGGGCTGATCACCTCCGCTCCCTTGGGAGATTAAGGGAGAAGACTTTTGCTCCTACAGCTTCTGCTGTAGGCCCCCATCAACGTTACCACGATTAAGTGGGGCCGCCCCCCTGGGGGACCAGGTTAGAGTGGAGGGAGGCTATGGGGGGATTATATAGACCCCCCTAGGGGCTCGTGGTCCATGCAACATAAATTGCAGCTCAAACACCCACCGGGATTGAATCCCAGCGGGGTGGTCGCGTCATTTCCTTTTCTCTTTCCCTACAGGGGGGAATCTGTAAAGGGGTAAAGTTGGAGGAAGTGACAATGCATAGAGCCGCAGATCTCCCCCCCCCCCCCCTGGTGTTGAGGCCATGCAATTCTCTAAATTACACCCCCACGATGACGGGGAGGAAATAGAGATGGAAAAGATGGTGGGAAGTAGAAAGGAGGGGAGGGTTAAACCCACTGCCCCAACCAGAACCCAAGATGGGGATCAACCCCACCCAGCCTAGAGCAAGGGTGAATTGAGGAAATCGAGTCAGCGACTAGCCTGCACATTATTTTCAACCCCCATGAAAAGGGTGGAAATAAAGCCCTGGTAGTTTCAATCTCGTTTGAGTGTCGGAGGGCACGTTACTCCTCCAGGTTGTAACAGTTTACACGCTCTTTCCACCCCCAACCTGTTACAGGGGAGGGGGAAGGCTAAATAGCCTGAGTAAGGAGGAGACTACTAGATGCATAACGGGAGTGAGCGTAACTATCCCAAACTTGCCCTTACCATTCTTTACCGTTCACCCTAAAGCAACCATAAGGAAGGTCAAAGCCACATCGCACTAATCATGGGAATATTCCACAAGTTCATTTATGTGAATTTCCATCACTTCCCAAACAAGGGGTGGTTGGTACACATCAATGTTAGGAACAAAGCTTGGGGAGGGAGTTATTGCTGATCTGACCCCCTCCTCCCCTGCAATTATGGGCGTCTCCGCATGAGGGGGCTCTTCCCCCCATCCCCAGACCTCCCCTCTACTCACTTCTGGCGATGATCCTTGAAGATGATCCACTCGAGGAGACCCACAAATCCTCCATTCAAGGAGAACCTCTCGTTCAGCGAGAAGGAGAACTTGCCCTGGGGGGGAAGGAACGCTGGCTATCACTCAAGATTTTGCCACTAAAATAAGGCTGGATAAGACGAGGAGAATAATTTCAAGAGCCCCCCCCCCACCCCACCCCGCCTCAAAATGTCAATACCCTGAGAAGTTTTTTTAAAGATCCATCGCCTATAAACATCTCTGGGTCCCGGAGGTGGGGACACCGAAGGAATCGGTAGTCTAATAAGAGGCTCAAGAAACGGACCATCGAGGCACTAGTAATAGGTTTTGTAAGGTGTGGGGGGGAGGGGCATCCCTTCGCAGTCGGCAGAAGTAGCCTCGGTCTTGGTGAGGGAATAATCTAAATCACTTTTGCAGCACTCGGTTGTGTCCGCCGTCAATCGCCATCCGAAGAGAGTAAAACAAAGTCGTCAACACTCCCACAGGGAGCGATGGCAAAGGGCGAGAAGGCTACTGCTGGCGGCGTTGATGTATGGAAGTATGACTATGGTAAAAGTAAACCGAAGTATCTTGAGTGTCGCAATAGAGAAGGATGCTTAGTGTGTGAAAGATGGACTTGTTAGCCTCTGGGATCTCTTCCGTCAAACCCGACAGCACTCAGGAATACAGCCACGGCGAGCGGCCTTCTCCAAAGGACTCCAAGTGGGGTAACATGATAGTAGGCTCCGAGGTGGTCGAAAGAAGGGCAGGTGAGCATTAGATGAGTGGTGTCGTCTGTCAGTCAGGAGTGAGGGGGGGGGGGAGGTCTAGTTGTTTTTATATTCTGTAGTGAGGGTGGTATCATGGTCGCAGTTGGACCATTGAGACTGGTTAGGCAGCCCAAGGTGGTTTCCAAAAGATGGATGTCGGGTGGGATGTATTGAATTATGGTGGTGTTTTCTCGGTGTCCGAGTGAGTAAGAGATGGTCACGGTGTGAAGAAGGGTGTGACTCTGTTCTGGGGGTGGTGTGGGACGGCAACGAGAAAAGGAATAGATTTGTGAAGAGAATCAGTATCTGAATGCGTGAAAGGGTGGAAGACTGCGTAAAAAGTGGGTTGATTAATGTGAATGTGTTATAGTGAGAAAGAGGTGCCCGAAGAGGAAGTGGCTGATATTGTGTATATGATAGACATGGATGGAAGGGTTGTGTGAGGAGGGAGGGTCAAGGCCGTCTACTGGGGATGCTCAGGGACGTCTACGGGAGGTGCTCAGGGCCGTCTGGTGGGGGTGCTCAGGACCATCTACTGGGGGTGCTCAAGGTCTTCTACTGGGGGTGTTAGGACCATCTACTGGGGGTGTTACGACCATCTAATGGGGGTGTTCAGGACCATCTACTGGGGGTGCTCAGGACTACCTACTGGGGATGTTCATGGCCGTCTACTGGGAATTGTCCGGACTATCTACTGGGAAAGCTCAAGGCCGTCTACTGGGGATGCTCAGGGGCATCTACAGGGGATTCTCATGACCATCTACCGGGGATGCTCAGGGCCTTCTACCGGGGATGCTCAAGGCCGTCTACCGGAGGTGATCAGGGCCGTCTTATGGGGATTCTCAGAACCATGTCCTGGGGGAGCTCAGGGCCGTCTACGAAGGGTGCTCAGGGCCGTCTACGAAGGGTGCTCAGGGCCGTCTACGAGGGGTGCTCAGGGCCGTCTACTGAGGATTCTCAGGACCGTCTACTTGGGATACAAAGTACCATCTATCCAGGGATGAACTATAATTGTCTGAGATGCTACAAACACATAACACCCCCGTTGCTCTCAAGGGGTTTGTGGTTAATAGGTCATTCAGGGGGGGGGAAAGGAGGGTAGTGGCATGAAGGCGTGACAATCCCCCCTTTGTGGGAGAACTAGTTCAAGTCTTGAGAAAAAAGAAAACCATATATTTGTCCAGTGCAGCCACGGAAATCTCGGACCATTGCCCTGCTAACAACATGGTTAATCCTCCCCCCCACCCCCATCTCAGCAAACCATATACTACCTTAATAAAGCTTTTTGCTCTGTTGATAATAGACTGATCAATTGTCCTTTTGGACAGCAACAATAAATCCAATGAACACAAATAGTCATGTCACAATTTTCAAAATGTTTCAGACAAAAGTTCACTAATTTATAAATCCTCAAATAGCTTTGCCTGGCTGCCACTAGTCTTCTTCTGCTGTGTTGACAAATCATAAAATTTTTCATATTATGTTAGGTTGGGGGAAATGAATTATAGGTACATAAATAACAAAATTGCCAAATAATGATAATGTGCTAATTTAAATCTATGATTGAAAATTAAATATATAAAGTTAATTAAGCTGAAAAATGAAAAAAAAGTTGGGTGAAATATGGCAACACTTTTGACACAAATCTGTTTCAAAATGTTTCAACGGAACTGCTTGAAATAATGCAAACAATAAAAATCACTACATTTAATATATTATTAAATGTCCAATCTATTTCTAATTAAATATCCCCTCCAAAACACTCCCTCTCTCATCAAATATATTAAATTGTCCCTCTCTGAATGAAATCTAAAGCACGGCAAGTGTACCTCCTTTTGCCCGGTGATGACACCGATGAAGCCGGTGTAAGACACAGACTTGAAGATGCTCGTTGCATTCCTCCTCCACTCCAGATTCACAATGAGCGGCCGGAGAAGCTCAGCCACGATCCAAGTATGGTTCTTTGAGTCCCACCTGAGGCACAGGAATGCACAATGAGATGGTTGGGGAATAGAACCGCTAATATTACCACCACCATCATACCTATGTTGGCCCACATCAATGCCATCAAATGGAAAATATGTTGAAACCCATTCCCCGTGCTCCCATATACACCTCTTAAGTCTTTATTGTCATGGCAACAGAGCATCAGACCATGAGCCATAAGGGTACAACTACACACATATATAAACCATCTCCAAACATAGCCACCATGCTCCTCTCTTACATAGCTGGGTGATTGAAGCCCCCCCCCCCCTAGGGGTTCTAGCCCCATCTGGGAGGAAAAGGTTCTTGGGGGGTTTGGCCTATTTTTTTGAGGGGGTCGTCTCACTACATGGCAGAATATCCAGTCCCAAACAAGTTTCCAGAAACAAATCTACCCATACTTCACTTACTGCTCCACCCAGTCACTTTCACACCATGCTGCATTCACAGCACCCTCACATTCACCCCATCCTCCTTCATGAGGACAGAGTCTTCCTGATCAGGCTGCAGTGTGGAAAATAGTGGTGGCACCATTTTCATGAATGAGGTGTCGACATAAATAGTGGTGGCACCATTTTCATGGCTGCGGTGTGGACATAAGTAGCTGTGGCCCCATTTTCATCCACCAGCACTTTGGAGCAACCAGAAGAGGCAGATGCAACCATTGCGGATGCCTACCCAAAATGCAACACAGCACCCCACACAATGGAAGACCATTGCACACGATCATACACAGCAACAACACAATATACGAGTACACTCCTTGAGGGAAGGGCTCTGCAGGAAAACCCAGTACAGGCCTTATCCTTCCCCAGAGTCTTGTGGGCAATCAGCAACATCTTCTAGGATAATGGACCTTTCTTGAGCACCCCCCCTCCCTCACATTCAACTCATTCTAGTAACATAAACACCACTGTACACAAAACAGATGATAGTGTTAACCCCCAGAGGGGGGAGATAAAGGAATAGAACCCCCCTACAGAAAGCCTCATCAACCTGCAATGGAGAAAAACAATTCTAATCTTTAGACATGTTGCCATTCCTCATGGTTTGACCGAGTAGCACTAAATCCCATGTAGTTTTGTTATCCATTGCATTTACTGTATTATGTATTTACATAAATTCTCCAATACCATTTTCTATATTTGTATATAAGTTCCTCAGGCCTATTTTCTATGTGGGAGCTGTGAGGTATAGAGGAATAGCGAGCAGTTCCACTGTACCCAAACTCAAATAAACATGTTAAGGCAACGGAATATTATTATCCAGTGACATGTAACTAACTACTTCATATGAGCTCCACTTGTGGGATACACTATGTGATGTATATTACTACAAGTTTCTGAACCAGTTTATAGTTTGGTGGACCTCTGCCAACCCATACACAAACAGGTTTAAAACAACTTACCCAAGAAACAAGCCAAAATCGAGGTTCCTCCCATGAAGTATATTTCCTTCTTCATCTTTTGTGATAATTGATGTGCAGACAGTGAAGACTTCATAGAAAATATTGTACATTGTTGCTTGCGCGAGTGAGATCTCCCCAGCAGCCGCAATCCCTTCTATCTCTTCATAATAAGGAGCTGGTAATGTACTTGCAATCTTAAAATAAAAATGTGTGAATGACTCATTCGCTTCATTCACGCCACTTGAGACCTTGACCCCCTAAGGCCCCCCTCCTATGGATTACCAAAGGTTCCACAATTATTAGGGCACAAAAAAAATACTACCTTTGCCAATGAACTGAACCCAGTGGGTCAGGCTTTTCCTACCCATACCTAAGAGGATGCACTGCACCTCGAACTACCATTTTTAACATGCTACATGGGGTACTTTCCCCTTATGGGGACAAATGGCAAGAACTCTGCCCCCACCCACAGGGCAAGAGACCATATAAGTGGCTTCGGTTGTCCAGATAAGTACCACACACAATATATTTATTGATTATGAATTTACCTAGAATCCTCCAAGCTGGGTGGGTGATGCAGTTCCACCAAGAGCAGCATGGGAGGAGGGGAGGGGGGTCTCCCTGGTGGTAGCATCCTCCCACAGCTGAACTCCTGCTTTATCAACACCAATTCACTTCAACCCAACTCGTCACAGTTAACCCACTATAGGCAATGGGTCAGATTTTGCTACAGACATGTTCGGTTAGTAATCATTGATTACAGGATGCGACTGTGGTGAGTTTGGCTGCAGTCAGTAGACTTAGAGCCCCTTGGAGAAGAGGTCCAAGCTGAGTGATAATTCTACGCACTAATAATCTATGGGAATAATCCCATTACCAACATGCCTCAAGTGATCTAAATCTTTAAGAAAGAATTTAATTTCAATTTACCACTCAGCCCAAATACCCACTGTACGTGCACAAACCCTCTGGCACAAAGGTACACAAGGCTCAACCAGCACTCACCATATCCCACAAAATTCCATCTGAGAATTAGAAAACAATTACCTCAGGGAGACTTTCATTAACGAATCGGAATATTTGGGGCCCAAGTAAAGTTTGCATCAGATTTTCCATATACGAGATGAGGTTTCTGAGTTGATCTTTCTTATGGTGGATTAGTTTGGTCCATCTTTGCCGCGGTGGAAGATCCAAGTCAATTATAAACTTCGGGATCGATTTCCTACAACAAAACACATAAACACCCTTATGCGCATATAATAATGCAAAAATACTCACAGGAAGATAAAAATGAGTACTTTCAAAATTGAAGCCACATATAATCATTCCTAACTTCCTATCAGCACATTTCCATCTCTTGTTCCCTTATATGTGGCTTTATGAGGTTTTATACATTTTTTTTATTGTATGAATGCCAAAACAAGATCATGTATGGCAGTTTTTAGCATAATAGGGCAGTTATAAAATTACAGAAGTATCAACTAGCAAAGAACCACTCATGGATGGTTCAAGAGAGAAACCAGGTGAAAGTCAGAGGTGCTGGAAAAAGGAGGATTAATTTAACCTCTTGATTCTATAACATATATTTTAATGTAATATTTATCAATTCAATTCATAAACAGTGATTGTAGTGCTTTAAATAACATTCCTAGGCAAGTAATTCCAGGTTTGTATTATTTATAAGAAATTCTGCGTGATTGCAGCTCCAAATCATTCATTTACGATGAACATTTTTACTTGGAGTCTTTGTTCAGGGGTTTGGGATAGCGGATAATCACAACACAACACAGATTACATGAAAGGATTAAGTGCGGATGTAATGAATAAAATACAAAGGTGACTTTATTTCTTTTTCACCTTTCTCTCTATCTCTTTTTCAGTAGGTGCGGCACCATTAAAATGAACACACTGAGAAGTGCAAACAATGAATGCACATTGAGGAGTACAGAGCCCCACATGAGAATGTTACCAGGTGACATCTGTATGATGCGTGCCTTCCAGCTCCAATGCACACAAGAGGATCCATAGCTACATGTAAGGGAATCGTCACTCTCTCATTTTCTCCCAGTGGAAACACGGGATGGTAACCGCAAGAACATCCGGGCCCAGCACCGTGGGGCAAACTCGTAACCACAGACCCTCACCACTCATTCCTATGAAAAGCTGAAGGGTTTTAAACTGCAAGATCTCCCCTACGAGAGTATATTCAATTTCACCTCAAGTAAGAAATTGGAGACGCGTTTCTCCCGAGCTCGAAGGCCAGCGAGAGCCGAGGTAAGACTTGGTGAGAAAAACTGTTGGAATCAGAACCCTCCTGCCCCTACCCCAGTGGGGTGACGAGGTATAAATAACAAACACTTGGGAAAAACAAGGTAGAATACGTGAGTCGCCAGACTATGAAGTCCCCTGCAAGAGAGGCAGGGCTACCAAGGGGGCTAAGAAGCAGCTCATCCTCGAGCTAGTCACTGGTTATCAAACCGAACGCTAAGTTAACTTGTTCAAGTTAAACTTACTCTTGTCAGAGACACTCCTCATATCCTGGGGCATCCTAAAGCCCAGGGATATCCCTCACCCTTGAGGAATTATGAAAAGAAGAGGAAAAAGGCTCCCCCTCAAGCCTGTTACCCAGTGGCCACACCAAACTCATAAGTTAACTTGGTTGAGGAACCAAGTTCAACTTACTCTCGTCAGAGACACTCCTCATATCCTGGTGCATCCCAAAACACTGAGATAGGCCTCGCCCTTGAGGAAGACTGGAACTAAGAAGAAGCTCATCCTTGAACTAGTTCCTGGTTACCAAACCAACCTTTAAGTTAACTTGTTCAAGTTCAACTTATTCTCATCAGAGAAATCCTCCCTCCTCTATCCTCTCTCTTGAAGAAGACCCCCCCCCCCGAGTACAGTCCTCGCCCATGAGGAATTACGTAACAAAGGAGAAAAAGCTCCCCTTCGAGCCCGTTACCTAGTGGTCACACCAAACTAAGTTAACTTGGTTTAAGAACCAAGAGTTCAACTTACTCTCGCCAGAGACACCCCCGCCTACCCTGGTGCCTCCTAAAGCACCGTGATTGTTCTCGCCCTTGAAGACACCCCCCATTGAATACAGTGTGGACCCCAGCTGCCACACTCGCCAAAGTCAGTGGTGGTTTTCAAGTTATTCGTTCGCAACTGCCATCTGGCCGGTCAGCACGCGTCTTAGAGACAATAACATTCCCAAGGTAAAGTGCTCATTGAGTTCAAGGTCAGACGCAAACCCGTTCCAAGGGGTATCCACAAAGGTAGTTGCGGCCAGTAAAGGCTGTTAGCATTTTTATTTTTTTTTAAATTGAAGTGAGTGGTGGGTCAACAATCACTATAATGTCCGGTAGGTCAAGTTAGAAAGCCATACGGAGAAATTATTGAAGTCTTTTTTTGTGTAATTTAAAATTCATAGTATTTCTGTGGTTCATGTTTTCTTTTTGGTTTAGTAAATTGTTAAATTTAAAATATAAGTTTATTTGGGAAATTCCTGTGTGTTTCCTTATATCCTGATGTGTTGAAGCGGCTCTTTTTAAAACAACAAAACTAGCACTCTTAGAACAAAGCCTACTTCATCAAAGAAGTATATCACAACCACAAGGTATACCACAACAAAAGTGGTGTCGGGTGTGGAGTGATCAAAAAGGGCATTATACGACAATACATATCTTTCACACTTTCCAAACTTTCAACACCAGAGGCACTCTGGTTTTTATTTTTTTATTTTTTTTTTAATATATTACTTTTTTTCAAAATACACCCTTCGGGCCAAGGAGGGCAAATCAAAAAACCAGGTTTTATTCCCAGTTTTTGGGGGGCTTTTTCAAGTGAAATTTGAAAAAAACGGGGGGGTTTTCAAGAAATGAATGCTACTTATTAGTTTATTCAAAATTCATATTTATGTTTATAATTTAAACAAATATGTATCAAATTAGGATTATTTCTCTGATACCGACTCATAATTCATCTCTCCTTCTACAGGTTATGGCTATCATGGGACATGGGTACCACAAATTCTCAATCAGTGATCTGTTACTGTGATCTATTCTTACCATAATATAATTATTAAAGTAATTATTAATATTATATAAAAATAGAGATAGCTATTCTTTTTCTATGTTCTTCTAATGCTTGTAGCATTTGTTTTTGGAAAAACCCCAGAATAAAACCCAGGTTTTATTGGGCTTTTGGCCAAACCTGTTTCAGGCAAGTTTTACCAAGGGTCTAAGTTGCTGTAATTACTTTAGCCTATTATTAGGCTACATTAAATAAAAAACAACACAAAACAAAAGACAATGCATACTAGACAAAAACAAGCAAACCAAAAGCAACATTTTTTTTTATAAAGGCTTCCACATGACGACTGACGTCGACGGGTATATGTTGCTGTAACAATCATTTATAGCCTACATTGAAAAAAAGGCAAAAGACTAAACCAACAAACAAAGAACAAGAACAAAGCAACAGCAAGAAAGATGTTTCGGCATTGGGAGAGGGTAGGGGGGATCAAATTACATAACAAAGACAGATTTAATAATAGAAATGCAGGTGGTGGATAAGCAAGCATGAAGCATAAAACTAAATATATTTTGAGTACAGATTACCAAGAGAATAAAGATACAGATTTAATCAATAAAATAGCAAATGCAATGTTTATCCAATCGCAAGTAAGAGTTAATCAATAATTTAAGTAATTTCTAGAGTAAAAGTGGTCACTATATACTAGATAAAACCTGAGTAATACCCAATAATCTTACTTTCCTTTTTCTTGTAAATTATCCAAATAATTTTGTAGATTTTATTTTTCTTGCTTTACTTATTACGTATTTATCGTCTCTGCATTATAAAAAAAAAGTGCTAAAGGTTTTACCACTGATCTGCACTTAAGGTCTTTGATTTTTCAATGGGGACCTAAATTTTGAAATGGGATCTGACCTAGGGATGCTCAATAATCAAATTAACTGATTGCCAATAATTATCAGATTGCAGGAGTTAATTTTATGTATCTTTAATAAAAGTAGTTGATTCTTATGTACAGTAAACCCTCGATATAACAAACTATATGGGGCAGGGGGTCGTTTGCTAAAGCTGAAAGTTTGTTAAACCTGATGGGCATTAATGGAAATAACGAACTAAGTTTGTTATGGATATGTAATACGTATGTAATTACTAATAAAGTGGACTACACAACATAGTATTGATACGAACCTTGCACTGTAGGAGACATGAGACACACCAACACTCACTCAGGCTGGTTGTAACGCTTGCCTGTTAAACCTGATGGAGTTCAGCCAGGAAATTTGGTTTGTTATATACCGAAATTCATTATATTGAGGTTCATTATATCAAGGGTTTACTGTATTTTTGCATAGAGAATTTGAAGAAAATGATTGTGAAATTGTTTAATTAGTCCAAGTTTTATAATATCATGGTAATTATTGTTTAAGTACTGGTAAAAATTTACCTTGTATATATGTATTTTAAGGATAATACTTCAATGTCATTCATTCTTGACCAATCATGTACTCTGTGCAGTTATCATTTCTTCTTGGCCTGTCTCTTGTACTCTGATTGCGTAATTGTCATTTCATCTTGACCTGTCTCTTGTGCTTTGTTTGCATAATTGATATTTCTTCTTGACCTGTTTCTTGTACTCTGTTTGCATAATTGACATTTCTTCTTGACCTGTCTCTTGTACTCTGTGTAATAGTCCTACCTTCTTTGCCTGTCTCTTATACTCTGTTAATTGTCATTTCTTCTTGAGCTGTCTCTTGTATAGTAGTTCTTTCTTCTTGGCCTGCCTCATAATTATCATTTCTTCTTGACCTGTCTCTTGTACTCTGTGTAGCTGTTGTTTCTTCTTGGCCTCTCACTTCAACTATGTGTAGTTGTTTTTCTTGTCTCGTCTCTTGTACTCTGTTCAGTTGTCATTTCTTCTTGACCTCTCTCTTGTACTAAAACTGTGTAGTTGTGATTTCTTCTTTTGCCAGTCTCTTGCAATTTGACTGTATAGTCTCTTATTACTGACCAGCAGAAATCAGCCAGCATAGATGGATTCCAAATGCCTTGGTAACTTTTCTAAAAAGATGAAATCTGCTGATGAAAATGTTCCCCAATGTTTGTCACTTCCTTCAACAAGGTTTATTAGAAAAAATTTAAATGGACGAAGTAAATCTTTAGAGACATCTTACATCTCATTCTTTGGTAGACATTCAATGTATTATCCATCTGCATTTAAAGCTTTGTTGTTTCCCAGGAAATTTTGTGAACAAAGCTCAAAGCTTCTTCTTCTGTACCCTCCAAAAATGTCTCAAAATGTTCAGCTTTCATCAGGTTTCGTATATCAGGACCAACAGTATGCCTCACCGAGTCGAGGGAATTTCTGGAAAAGATAAATGCCTTTTCACAGTTGCTATAATTCTTTTTCATAGTAGCTTGTATTATGAGATTAACATAACAATAAATATTTTTTCAGGTTATTTTAATGCCACAAAGTTAAAATCAGGATGAAAAAAAAAGGACATCTCTGCCAGTTATGAGACTTATAAAAATCAGTGAAGATGGAAAAATATAAAATGTATGGAAGATATACAAACTGAGATCATCCTGTGGGTGTTGGAGCCAGGAGAGTACGATCCTCAAAGTTGTCAATTACAGCATCATTGCCTATGATAGGCCTGACAGCCCCTACTGGGGGTAAGAATCAACAAAAATAGCAAGAGACAGGGCAAAAAAATTCTCCATTGTATGGCAGAGAGTGATAAGAGTGACAATGAAAAGGTACATTAATCCCATAATAATGGGTACCTTAATTGCATTTTCCTATGGCATCATACAGTGAGGAGGGCAGATATGTGACAGCTCCTTTTTGGCACTGCATCTTTGGGTGTTTCCTTTGAGTCAATTTGATTTCAAATTGCATGTTGCTAATTCCGCAAATTATCTCTCATTTCTGTGTAGCCTGTCGTCTTGGGTCCTTCTTTGACCGAGAGAGTATCGAGATAGCCATCCATTCCTTTGTTACCTCCCACCTTGATTTCTTTAACACTCTTCTCACTGGAGGCCTCAACGCTACAATTCATCCCCTTCAACTTGTCCAGAACATGATCTATTGGATAGTGGCATTCTTGTAATGGAGTCTGTATCTTATCTCTTTCCTTTTATATATAAGATGTATCCTTCCACCTTCTTTATCCCCTAAATGAGGACTGTTTTATAAGGCAAAAATGCTCAAATCCTTTCATTTGATTGAGGCAAATTTATATGAGTGAAATTCTATTTAATCAAAAGAATGGAAAAAGTAGCATATTGTGATGATGAATGTGATGGAGCTGTCTGCATCAATGTCTCAGAATCAATACAGTGCCAAATTTCAGTAGCTAACTGTGAGTGCCAGTTTTGGGTAGCCCCCCTATAAGCACCAGTTTGGAAAATCTCCCTGCGAGCATCGCATTGCAGCAACTCCCTGTGAGCATCGCATTGCAGCAACTCCCTGTGAGCACCAGATAGCAGCATTTCCGGTGCTTTTTTTGGTTGGTGCCTATAAGGCACCACAAAGTCAATGCAGTCATCTCAGTCATCTCTACACTAGATTAGAAACCAAATGAGCAAAAAAAAAAAAGAAAGGAAACATGCTCTGGCATCAAAGGGAGGCGGGTCTCCCCCCGGAAAATTCATAGGGAGCCATCAAATAAAGTTAAATAAAATGGAAAAGGCCAGCCTCCTCCAAAATGTCAGCCTATGTGCACAAATCTATCCTGAATACGAGGGTAGTGAATCCGCTCATCTCAGTACCAGGACAGGTAACGTATTGAGATCACCCAGACTAAGACATTCAACAAAAATGTGCCAAACAGTCTGGGGGACACTTGATTGCAGCATCTCCCGGTGGGCCCAATTTTCTAATATCAACTCTCAATAGGAATCAAAACTAGGCACCAAGTCATGGAAATCCAACACCATATCTATATAGGATGAATACCTGATGAGCATAGGAGGGGGACCTTTCCACTACTGTGAGAGAATCGTTCTTAAGAAAATGTGTGGCCACAAATGAATCAATCTCCAAATATCTTTGAATTTTAGGTTTATACATGTTCAGACTGAGCAGATTTATTAGACAGGAGACAAATGAGAAATCACATAAATGATACTGTACAATGTAAATACAGAATTAGGATCTATGAATAGTGTACTAAGCAGATGTATCAGAAAAGGTCATAAACTTATCAAGCTGACTATATTCCAACTTAATGCACGATTAAAAATCCATCCATATTTTGAAATTTCACCACTGGGTGAGAGCTTTGACAGCTCCGATGTAGAGTATGTTTTGAAGAAAGATCTATTTTGGAAAGATCCACCACCATTGCCAAGCATATATGGACTGTGTAATGTGAATCAATTATATTAACCAGTTCATGTTTTTGTTTTTATAAATTAATAAACTGGGAAGCTGTTGTGGACAGTGCTTGTGCCATTTCATCAGATGAAAGCTTCAACTTGACAAGCTTAATGGATAAGTGCCTTCAGAGATATTTCTTCAAGTGTAAGACTGTACTAGCAATTTGATGAGTAGATTGAGATTATTTTATTCATTATTTCTATATTTATAATTTCTTCTATTTATTAACATTCTTGCGTACATGTTTTCATTATACCTGGTTAATAATGTGAGATCCTGTATTTCAGTATAAATCAGTCAAATCATTGGCATATCCATCAAATTATTATTATATCAATATTCATAAATATAAAATTTACATTGATGATATAGATACCTATTTATGAGCATCTTCAAGCTCCTACTGAGTTTGATTGTACAGTTTCTGAGAAATTTCATAATAGGCAGCAGATAATAATTTGATATGCAGTTTATGAGCGCTGGCATGATATCAATGCACTCTAGTTAAAAAGGATGGACAATGAAATTGGCAGTGGTGGGCAGTCCGTCAGTACCGATGACGGAAGGTCCATCACTGACGGACTCCCATTTCACTGGCAGACTGACGACTGATGGAAACTTTGAAACACTGACAGAAGCAATTTTTGGCCATCATCCGAAAAGCAAAGATGACCTTCGGCAAATAATGTTTCTGTCAGTCATCAGCGAAACGGGAGTCCGTCAGTGACAGACTGATGGACCTTCCGTCATCGGTACTGATGGACTGCCCACCACTGAAAATTGTTATGCTTCACACAATAAATCAATGGTGAGCTCACAAAATGCATTTTTGTCATAAATCATTGGCTAATTTTTAGCAAAAAAAACCCCCTGATAAATAGCTTATAATTTTCTTACAAAGGCACAAGCAGGAGTCAAGAGCCTTAGAAATAACATGCATTACAGAGGGCACTTGCTGAAATTCTGAGACTTTCTCAGCACATTGTGCCATATACATACACCAATTATAGTCAATGTATTAAATTCTCAATCAGATACCATGCTAATCATGCCCTACAAAATAAACTTACATGTGCGTAGATGGAAGGGTATCCTTCACACATCCACCAAACTGGAAAAAAGTTAATTGAAAATGAGAGAATTGTGCAAATATGGATGAGGATTAGCTACCCGGAATTTTATAAATATCAACTCACTACTTAAAAATAAACTAGAGATAGTTATATATGCTACCTAATTCAATTAAGATGAAACCAACAGGAGCATCCACCAAACTGGGAAAAAAAAGTTCAAACGATTGAAAAAAGGTTACAGGTTAAGAGTAATACAAATCGAGAACAAGTGGGCTAGATCAGACATTTTCCGATAGGTGGCATTCGTGCTCCAGTCGCAGGATTTTAAAATTGTTTACATCAACAGTGCTAGAAATTTTTTGTAAAATTATTTACATTTTAGTCCCATGGCACCGAAGAAGAATCCTAGTGAAAGTGGTAAGCCCAAAGCCATAGTGTTGGAAGATAAAGTGGATATAATAAAACAATATGAAAGGTAAAAAGATTGTAGCCATTGCGCAATCGTTTGAGACGTGCCGTAAGACTGTATCAAAGATTGTGCATGACTTGCTTCAGTTAGTAACACTAACATCAGCCATTGGTTAGGCAACAGAATTTAAAATTATTTCTTTCTAATATAAAAGCAGCCTAGGATGCTTTTAACAATTTTGTATGCTAACAAAAACAAACTAGGGTGGCCTAGGTTGTAATTATTACATGTCTATACAGTAAACCCTCGATATAACAAATTTTGGATATAATGAACCAAATTTCCTGGCCAAACTCCATCAGGTTTAACGAACTGAAGTTTCGTAAATCCGATGTAGTCCACTTAACTTTATTAGTAATTACATATGTATTACATATCCATTCAATAGTCTCTATATACATATTTACATATACAGATTAACGAACGAACTATCATTATTTCCATCGCTTTTAACGACCATCAGGTTTAACGAACTTTTGGCTTGAGGAATGACCCCCCCCATCCCCGCCCTATATAGTTCGTTATATCGAGGGTTTACTGTACATTTAAATAATGGTCATTTCAACTTAAGCCATGTCCTTGGAACCAATTAACAATGTAGAGTGAGGTATTACTATATATATATATATTTTTTTTTTTAATTAATACTTTATTTAATTTTGATATGAAATATTATATATAGGAATTAAAAATAAATAAAAATAAACATATATAAAAAATCTTTTAAAAATGTCACTCTGTCAAAATAGCTAGCCTTCTGCTTTAACAAGGAAGGGTATTGGAGATAAATAGGGGAACCTACTTATAAATCTACAACTGCAGTTCCGTTTTCTATTGCCAGACATACCATAATGAATCAATTTATCTTTCAATGATGAAACAAACTACTTGCCAGCGATGACGCTCTGATTAAAAATAAATAAATACATGATTTAGAAAATCAGCCATGCATCATGGACTACTAGGCTTTTAGATGACTAGGGAGACCAATCCCATGCAGTGAAAAGGTTATGATGAGAGCAAAAAGGACATGCATACCAAAGATTTGTAATAAGAAATAATAATAAATAGCAATTTCAATTAAGATGAAACCAACAGGGGCATGCTTACCAAAAAATGCTCTTAAAAAGAAATTCAGTACCTAGCTGAAGTGGAGGACAGACAGATGAAGAGAAGGGCAAAACTATAGAGATTTAAAGAATTAAAAAACAGGCATAAAGGAGTGGAGATGGTATTAATGCATACTGACACCACACCCCCCAAGTAGGAGAGTGTGGTTAAAGATAAAAAGGCAAAGATAACAAGGTCTAGGGAAAAGGACAAAAGTGGTGAAGTTAGAGGATGGTACAGTAAGAAACGAAGGCCAAAATAGTAAAATGTGGGCGATCACTCTCAGGGGTGGGAGGGGACACACCTCTCAAAAAGCACTATCCCCACCTACATTCTGAGGTGATGTCTCCCTCGCAGGGGCCATGGCCACTCAATTTACTTCGGCCACCCTTCTCTTAAGATAAAAAAAAAGGCAATAACATCCCCCCTCCCCCCCCAAATGAATGGTCAGGTGCGTCCAAGCGAGCAGCCACCAACTAATAACTATATACCCTCGAGTCTAACCTCCTCCAAGAAGTCAAAGTCTACAGTAAAGGGTGCACAAATTCATCCAGAGTACAAGGGACAGGTGGGAGCAACCCCATGTAATCCCGATACTGGGAGAGGTAATGTGCACAAAGAGCTCTAACAATGAGACTCTAAACCAGCCTATGCCAGACAGTAGCATGGGGGACCATAGAGTAAGGTGCAAGGGAATACTACATCAAGGGGTGATACATACCACAATTGTGTCCATTTCAGTGAAAATGGCCTAAGGCCAACGAGGGATTGGGGAGGGGGGGGGGGTACCTTTTTGTAAAGCCCATCTGGGGACTGCTTACGATGGCAAAAGTTGCCATAATCACATTACAACCCACTAGGCTGGATAAAAAACAACAAATGACAAAAATACAAAAACAAACAAACAAATAAATAAATAAAAGAAAGAAAGCACACTCTGGCATTGTGGGGGAGATCCCACCTTTCCCCAGCACACCGAGATGTGACCTGCAAACAAAGAATCAAATAAAATGAAGGCCAACCTCCTCCAAAAAGTTTGATAGTACACAAGTCCATGTACACAAACTTGTGGCAAGTACAAGGGAAAAGCAGTAGCAACCCTGCCCATCCTGATACTGATGTGTTAAGACTGGGACATTCAACAAGGATATGGCAAACAGTCTGGGGGCCAATGCAGCTGTCGCAATAAAGTGCTGGTGAGCGCTACATCAAATTCAAAGATGACAGAAAGCAACCTGAAGTTGTCGCAGCATTGGGGGGGTAGGTCCATGGAAAGAGTTGCGGTACAATGACACGCAACTTTAAGTTTCCCTCGACCATCTCCCATCTTCTTTGCCAAGCAGAGGTTAGGGTTCATGGATTGGAAAAGTTACTGAGCAATGCTGCGCAACTTTAGGTTGATGATGGCTGTCTCTTAGCCAGGCAGCCCAAAGGGCTGACCTGATTCTTGCTATGTAGGTAGTGGGAGAAAGAGCAAAACATTGGTCCAGTTGCCCAATTATTGCAAACTATTTGGCACACTCATTTCCAGCAATCCAGAAGCCAAGCAGGAGACAATCTAGACAGCCATTTAGTAAGTGGCAGCTGTGGAATCATAGATGCTGCACACCGGGAAATATAGGCCTCTAGAGCACTCAGGGAGCTGTGAGTCAACTGTAAATCACAATCGGGTCTCCCAATTGCGCTAGATGCATAATCTCCCATACTGAGTGGTGTATTGCAACCAGTTTGCTTGTGACGGCAGATGCAGCACTCGCTAGAGTCACGCTGACTTCATACAAGAGGGACACAGCTAAAAGCCAATCCTCTCTTGATTTGGGGCTGTCCCTGTACACTGCAACATGACATATGTTCAAAAAGCTTGAACACAATACTCCTAGCACTGTAGAAACTTTGGGAGAAAGGGAGTGGTGACAAATGTTCAATTGTGGTACCCTCCAAGGTGGCATCCTGGGTAGAACTAGCGGTGTCACTGGCCTGAAAGCTACATTGCGCTCTCCAAGGATTTGCCTCAAGCTAAGTCCAAAAGGCTCGGGGTATGAAGGTCGCAGGTTGCGAATACAGACCTTCCAGGTAATACATCAGTCAAAATGTGTGAGTGAGCATGAATCCATGGATAGTGGTAGAAGTGCCCCAATGAAGTCTTGTTCAAAGAAAACAAATCTAAGCGCTTTGGCATAGCAAGAGATGCAGTTCAATGCCTGTTAGAGTCGATGCTCCCCAGAGTTAGCATCCGGGACACACCAAAAGAGATTGAAAGGCCATCTGCATTTATGAATGGAGCAACATATTCAGAGTTTGCAAAAAAAAAAAAAATTATAAGTAAAGATGGTTTATTTTATGAGAGGAATAGATGATGATGCTTATGTTTCTGTATTTTCTGCTTGGTATGATTTGAATGAGGAAAATTGTGCCTGAAAGGTTTGAAAATATGGGTAAAAATAAATTATGGGAGTGCATGAAAATGTGTGTGTACTTAGTCCATTTTTGAGAAAAATATGTGCATGGATGTTGCAACTACTTGGGGTGTGTCGAAAGGGGAAGTTTCAGAGTACAGTAAACCCTCAATATAACAAACTATATGGGGTGGGGGGGCGTTCGTTAAACCTGATGGTCATTAAAAGCGATGGAAATAATGAACCAAGTTCATTATATCCGATGGTTCGTTCATTAATCTGTATACGTAAATATGTATATAAAGACTGCATTGCATGGATATGTAATATGTATGTAATTACTAATAAAGTTAAGTGGACTACACAACATAGTATTGATACAAACCTTGCACTGTAGGAGACATGTGATGTGTAATGGCACAGCGTGTAACGCTTGCCTGACAGAACACGATGCAACAACCGAACCAACCATTGGATTTAACGAACTTCGGTTCGTTATATCGAGGGTTTACTGTCTATGCAAACCAACCTGTTTTGAAATTGTGTGTAAATGACCTATTAGAAATGGTTGCAATGATTTTTGTCAGTGACCATGAGAGGACATATTGGAAATGTGGTGATGATTCATCACGTAAGTAAATTTGTATATGTTATGGCAGTGAAGAGTAAATCATCAAGCGTGACTGGGGTTGTGAGCAAAGTAGTGTTGCCAATGTGTGTCTGTAACCCTGCATGAATATTGAGTGACAATAAACCTGAATTTGTGAGATGTGTTCAAAAAGATGTGTGAATGTGATATTGTTTGTGAGAAAATGACACCATAGGACTAGTGTAAATAGCTTGGAAGGAAGAATGATTAAAAACCTTGAGTGAAATGTTGTGATTGATAGTAAAAGATGGGTTAGAATGGAACAAAGGTTTAGAACGAGTGTTATGGGCCTATAATATGACTGTAATGATTCCATGTGATGAATGAGAGAGTAGGGTTTGAGAGCTTTGCTGTTGGGTATAAAGTGTTAGAGTTTATAGACATTAAAAGATAAATTACAGGACCATTTACGGTTACTATGGTTTCATCTAATGGGCTAAGTTATTAGCTTCAGCATGAAAGTGAAGATGGAAGTTTGGATGAATGTAGAGCATATTAAAGTTAGTTGCAAAAGTAGCATTCCAGTGTATTTGGTTGAACGTTCAGTGAATAAATGTCCTAAAGCATTGAAAAATATGAGAAGGAAAATGGATTAGATCCCATTTTAGAAGGGAAGCAGAATTAGTTGATCATAAGAAGAGTAAATATGCAAAGAATGCTTTTAAAAGGATGAGGGAGGCTGAATGGAAGATGCAGTTTGGTAAAAATGAGGTAGATGATAAGAATTTTAGTTTAATAGCAGAGACGCGATGGATGATCATGTCATATCCACTGGCAAATGACAAGACCACTCTAAAACTATTTATTCTTGCCTCTAAGGTTTAAAAAACACAGCCTTGCCTACTTGGCAGCTTTGCACTGGCTTATCCCAGGATTGGATGTGCAATCCCTTCAGGTACTGTGTATCAAACTAGACAGGGTACCCCCCCTTGGGGGGTGAATTTTGAGAAAGAGGCAAAAGGAAATGAGGAGATACAGGAATGGGATAGTGTGTCCTCAAGTGACATATGTGCAAGTGTGAAAGGTACCAATGAAATACTAAAGATGATGATAGATAAGACAAAGACTTGACAGTAGGTAAGACATAGGCCTTGTGCCTAGAAGAAAAGGCAGCGTGAAAGAATATAAATGGGTGATGTTGAAAGCTTTGGAATGATTGTGAGGATGATTGATTGGTGGAAATTGAGGCATAGAAGTGAGGTGAACTTTGGAGGGAAGGATGTAGCAGTTTTGGTGTAGGTAGTTTGCCTCAGCTCCCCTGTCAATTCCCACCTTTGGCTTCAAGAGGGGTCGTTGCAGGTGTTTTAGGGAGGGGGGGTAGCTAGGGTTGATGCAGATCCAACATGCGACTCTCTTTCTCCTCCCCTGGAATAAGTGTTTAACACTTTTAAAAAAGAGAGTGTGTGAAGTGTTGTGGACTAAGTGACTGAACACATCTTTGAAGGATGTGGAAGAATGCTGGGTTCAGATGTGCAATGAATGTGGGACTTCAAAAATAAATGTGCAATGAATGTGCGACTTTAAACAAATTATTAATAATAATATAATGAATATTAATATAGAAATACAGTATAATCGCAATTTTACTTTTCCACATTTTTCAGAATTAGTAAGCTTTTTTTTTTGTTCCAGAGCTCAATTATGAGTCTGTTGGTACTATGTGACTGTTGTTGCACCTGTGGGAAAGAGAGTGAAGTTGGAGCCCAAATCTGACCCCCCCCCCCTCCAGCAAAATCTAAATGGCCAATGACATTTTTCTTTTCTCTAGAATTATTTGAATTAGATAAATACAAAAAGGTTAAGTTTTTCTATGTACAGCATTTTCTGTGTTACCCATTGCATAGTTTTATGGGATTACATTATAAAGCCATTCATTTTCACATTGCATTGGTTAAGATTTTGTGTGTGATTTATATTATTTTTCCTGTATTTCAAACTCTATATTTCGTTATCATATCTTCACTTGTACATTACATGTTTAACTTGGGGTAGAAAGAAAATAAAATTTGTCATTGAATCTATGTCTCAGATCTCCCTCCATGGGCCGCTGAGTGAGTGCAAAGGAGAGTGGGAGGTTTGCAGGACACAATGGCCCAATCTTTAAATTTGCGACATTTTTTCACCTAACTTGTATCATATTTATCTACTACAGTCTCTGGAAAACCTTGATCAATTGGCCCATAAAAATTCTTAGGAAATTTTGCGATTTCCTGAGATTTGAAAAAGTGCCAGTGTCAAACTTTGCGTTAAATATCCAAGATTTCTCTCATATTGCTTGTGTATTTATAGTGGCCAGTTATCTTTGTTTTTAACTCACTAATATGCCTGGAAGGTATTGTATTTACATTGAAAAGCCCAAGATCCTTGCATTGTTGTGCTTGAATGTGTCGGTTAAAGAAAATGTTGAGAGAACTGGTGTAAGGATTTATCACACTGCGCAACCCATCAAAAGCCAAGCTGTTGCAAGAGACAGTCTCACTGTTCAGCCTCATGAAACCAACCAAGGAAGACTCAGGAAGACATCAAAAACCACAGACAAGCTTATGAAGCGGGAAGTAATGAAGGAGTCAAGCAACCAAGCTGAAGAAAAATAACCCAGATTTTTTAAAAGTGTCTGAATGAACAATAAAAGAACAAGTGAAAAAAGATCTCAACTTGCCTGCCAACCTCCAAGCCAAGAAGCCATTTCTTCATCAAAAATACTAATTTTTATCAAGCATTAGAAGGAATGCGGCAGAGAGTAGTGGTGTAAGATTTAAGATAAGTTACCGGTGGGTTGCTGCCCAATCCAAGTGGATTCTATATGGCCGCTAGGATGAAATAAGGCAAATCATCTATAAAAGGTGGAGGAGGAGACCAATTTGTGACAAAAATTTAAAAAATGACGGGTTAAAAGATTCCTCCACCAATATGAATCGAAGATGGGAGTGTTGAGGGATAGTTAAAAGGGTCGGGAAACAGGACAACCGGAGAATGGCAAAATGGCTACAATCCAATAAAAGGTGGGCAACCGATTGGTCCCCACAGCAAAAACGACAGCAAGGGCTGATATGGACACCACCCGAAACAAGATGGCCGTGGGTAAGTCTCGTGTGGCCAATGCAAACTCAGCACAGGGCCACCTCAAATGACCGCATTCTATGACGAACCAAGGGCCAAGAGCGAATAGAATTTTTAATTTTGTATAGTTTGGATGATGAACAGTCAACCCATTCATTCTGCCACAGTTGAAAAATATATTTTCTTATTGAAGGAAAGTAGTCCCTGAAAGGCAGAGCTGAGTTCTCAGGGGACACAGAATGTGCTGAGTGGGCCAGCCGATCAACCCTCTCGTTGCCCAGGGACCCTGCAAAAAATAATTCTATATTGGGCCGCATTTTGGATCAGCCAGTTTCAAATTTCTGTGACTAGGGGATGGGACGCATTAAAAGATCTAATTGAATGTAAGACACTCCTTGAGTCGGAAAAAAATGACAAAATCACTAAAAGGTAAAATTTGAATGAGTCTAAAGGCTAAAAGGATTGCTGAAAGTTCAGCGGTAAAAATGGATGCTGCCGGCGGCAAAGATAGAGTTAGGAATTCTCCTCCTGGGTAGATGGCTGCGGCACCCATGCCACCGTCCGACTTAGAGCCAACCGTGTATAGTGGGCAGCATTGTTTGTGTCAGCTTGAATGCTCTAAGAACACACTCTTAATGATGAGAGGGTCCATAGAAGAGTTCTCCAGGCTCCACATGTTGGTACATAGTGGGAAGAGGAGCACGCCAACTAGGGGTCAGTAAGGATGGAAGGGTAAGGACCCTTGGAGCACCCAGGTTAGAGAGATGATATCCTATGCGAAGGTTCAAAGGGTGGGGTAAAGATGGCAACTTATCATATGCCGCCGTTGATTCGGCAGCATACCGGCATCTGTAGACCTCTGATACAGGGGCTTGCTGTACTCGGCAGAGGTATCGCATGCAGATTTGAAGTCTATAGTAGGGCAAAGGGAGTACGCCACTCTTGCAGTAAAGGCTGTTGACAGGAGAAGTACGGAAGGCTCCACTAGAAAGGCGAACTCCAAGGTTTCAAACGGGGTTCAGCATTTTAAGGGCTGAAGGGAAAGCCGATGAGTAAATTTGACAGCCATAATCCAATTTGGATTGAACGAGGGCTGTGTATAATGTCCACAATGTTTGTCGGTCACTGCCCCACGAAGTGTGTGAGAGGACTTTCAAAATGTCTAGAGCCCACAGACAGCCTGTTCGAAGTCGGCGTAGGTGTGGTAACCAGGATAACTTTGGATCGAGAGTTACGCCAAGGAACCGAAACTTGGAGACAAACTCTATATCTTCACCTTGTAGGGAGATAGATGGCGGAACAAGAAGCCCTCTGCTTCGGTGGAAATACATTGCTTTGGTTTTGGTCGTGGAAAAGCGGAATCCCTTAAGTTGTGCTCTTTTGGATACAGCATCGACCGCCAGTTGTAGCCTACGCGCTGCTGATGAAAGGCGAGGTGAGGAACAGTATAGTGCTAAATCATTGAAAAAACAGTTGCCGATACACCTTCTGGGAGAGACGAAATAATATCATTGATGGCAATTATAAAACATAAGACACTTAAAACACTGCCCTGAGGAACTCCCTCCTCTTGGGGTTGCTGGTCAGAGTATGCGTCTCCAACACGTACCTTGAAGGATCGAGATGCTAAAAAACTTTGAATAAATGAAGGTAAAAGGTCTCTCATCCCCCAGACGTATAACTGCTTCAAGATGCTGTATCTCCATGTTGTGTCATAGGCTTTCTCAATATCGAAAACTATGTCCAGGACTCGGTGCTTTAATGAGAAAGCTTTCCGGACCGATTCTTCGAAACGTACTAGTAGGTCAAGGGTACTATGACCTTTGCGGAAGCCACATTGAAATGGAGAGAGGTGATTGGTTTCTAGGAACCAGCTTAGGCGCTCCAATATAATTTTTTCCAGCAACTTACTCAAACAGCTAGTGAGAGCTATAGGGCGGTAGTGATCTGCATCCAACCCATCCCTGCCCGGTTTGACAAAGGAAAGGATGATCCCAATGCGCCATGATGACGGGTAAAAACCCTTCACCCATATGAGGTTGTACAAATCAAGCCGGAAGAGTGTAGAGTGTGGATGTAGGTGCCGAATCATGTCAAAATGGATCTCATCAAGGCCAGGGAAAGTAGATCTGCAAAGGGACAAAGCGCTTTGCAGCTCATAGATGCTGAATAGAACGTTATACAGAAGGTTAGATTTTGTTGTAAAGTTGAGAGAATGAGATTCTTCCTTTGATTTGTAGGATTGAAAAGCCTTATCGTAACGGCTGACACTGCTGACAGCGCGGAAATGGTCAGCAAAAGCATTGCTGACTGCCAGGCTGTCATTCTCCAAGGAACCATCTAAGTTGAGTGTGGGGGTATGATTAGCATAACGGCCCCTGATCTTATTAATCCTCTTCCAGATCTTAGCAGTAGGTGTCATAGAAAAAAGCGATGAAACGTATCTACGCCATGAATTTCAGCGAGCTTGATGCAGGGTTCTTTGGCGAAGCGCAAGAGCTCAGTTTCGGTCGACCTTGTTGCACAAAGTTGGGTTCTTTCGGAATCAGGCATGGGCTAACTTGTAATTTTTGATAGCTGTTGCACACATCAAGGTCCACCAGGGCACGGTTGAGCGGCCCGTGACAGGTCGCCTCTGTGGGATAGTCTGTGTTGCTGCATTGTAGATAGTCGATGTAAAGTATTCTACTGCCGCGTCCACTCCATTGAAGGTCCCCAAAGATGCATTTGTGAAGGATGCCTCTTGGAAACCTTCCCAATCTGCATGACCTAAGTCCCACTTAAGGGGCATGGTTGAATGAAGGCTAACTTGAAGGGCCGACAAGACAATAGGGAAGTGTTTACTCCCATGGAGATCGTCAAGAATTGACCATCGAAATTCCGTGAAGCAATCAGGGGAACAAACAGACAGGTCAACACAGCTAAAAGAGTCCGTCTGGACATGATAAGAGGTAAAATCGCCAGTATTTAAAATACAAAGGTGGTCAGAAAATAAAAGAGAATCTAAAACACTGCCTTTGGAATTTTGAGTGATGTCACCCCAGTATGGGAGACGGGCGTTAAAATCTCCTAGTAATAAGAATGGGGAGGGCAGCTGGTCTATAAGTTCTAAAAGGTCGGATCTTGACAATGATAAACAAGGGGGTAGGTAAATAGAGCAAACGGTAAAAAGCTTAGTAAGAAAAACCCTCACAGCAACAGCTTGGAGGGTAGTATGTAGGGAGATGAGAGAAACATGGTAGGATGAAGATACCATGATTGACACCCCTCCATGAGAGGGGCTTCCAGCCGGAGCTATAGAGTTGAAAGTGAGAAAACCGGGTACCAGCGGAAAGGGCCGTATACCCAGTTTATTCTCCTGGAGACAAATAACAGCAGGGTGGATAGTCGTCAAAAGATTTTTTTTTTTTTTTAATTAAGCGGCTATCTGGCGACTGCCGACTTAGGCATTAGTCGCCGTAAACAAACAGCCTAGTTCTAGGCTACTTTAAAAATTAAACAGGAAACAATAAAAAGAGATAACAATAACAATAAAAAAGCAATAACAAAAACAACAACAACAATTAAACTGGGTTAAATGAAAGGGAGAAGGCCAGCCTCCCCCCAAAAGTCAATAAGTCCACTAGTCATGGTGCACGCACTCGTCCCGAGTACAAGGGACAGGCGGTAGCGACCCCGCCCATCCCGGTACCGGGACAGGTATCGTGCGCGAAGATCACCCAGACTGGGACATTCGACAAGAATGTGCCGAACAGTGTGGGGGACGACGCGGTCGTTGCAATAGGGCGCAGGCGAGCGCTCTATCAAGTAGCGATGCGTCACACGAGTGTGTCCGATTCGAAGACGACAGAAAGCAACCTGAAGCCGCCGCGGCATTGGGGGATAGGTCCATGGGAACAGTCGCGGCGCAATGGCACGCAACTTTAAGTTCCCCTCGACCGTCTCCCATCTTCTTTGCCAAGCAGTCCGAACAGCTGCCCGTATTCCTGCCATGTAGTCAGTGTGAGGAAGAGCGAAACGCGGGTCCGGTCGCAGAGTCCTCGCGGACTTTTTGGCACCCTCATTCCCCGCAATTCCTACATGTCCAGGAACCCAGCAGAAGATAATCTCGACATCTGCCCGGCTCGCCAAAACCGTGGCGTCACGGATATCGCGAACCAGGGGATGGGGAGATTCCAATGCCCCGAGAGCACTCAGGGCGCTTTGTGAGTCGCTATAGATCACAATCCGGTCTTCGAACCGGGCACGTCGCGTAATCTCCCGTACCGAGTGGCGTATTGCCACCAGCTCGGCCGTGAAGACAGACGCAGCGCCCGGTAGAGCCCCGCTGACTTCAAACAGAGGGGATACGGCGTGGAAGCCGACCCCCTCTTGGGACTTGGAGCCATCCGTATACACTGGCACGGTACCAGCGTGACACGATGTGTGCTCCAAAAAGGTCGAACGCAATACTCCCGGCGCAGTACAAGCTTTGGGAGCAGAGGCGTGGCGACAAATAGCCAAATGTGGTACCCTCCAGGGTGGCGTCCTGGGCAGAACCAGGGGCGTCACCGGCCCGAGAACTATATCTAGCTCTCGAAGGAGTTTCCTGGCCCTAAACCCAAAGGGCTTAGGGTATGACTGGCGTCTCTCGGCGGCATAGGCACCATCGAGATCAGCTGCGGATGCAGTGAGAGCTGTTGGCGACTGAGGGAGGCGCCGGGCTCACGCGTACAGGCGATTGATGCACTGCACGCGGCGCAGAGCGAGTGGCATCTCCCCAGCATCGACCAACAGGCTCTCAATGGGGGAAGTGCGGAAGGCACCGGTCGCAAGGCGAAGGCCGGTGTGGTGGATCGAATCCACCTTCCGCAATAAACGCTCGGCTGCGGATGCATAAAACTCGCATCCGTAGTCGAGCTTCGAGCGAACAAAGGATCGATAAAAAAAGTAAGGCGGTAGCCTTATCAGCGCCCCAAGCGCTGAACGTCACGGAACGGAGAATGTCCATGGCGCGGGTACAAGAGACCCTAAGGCTGCGAATATGAGCCTCCCAGGTGAGGCGTCGGTCGAATACAAGACCAAGGAAACGGTGCGACTCAACCACATCCAGGCGCACCCCATTAAGAAACAAATCTGGGTCGGGGTGAAGCCGTGGATGGCGGCACAAGTGCACCACCTTAGTCTTGGCCAAAGAAAACCGAAACCTGTGCGCTTCGGCATAGCGAGAGACGCGGTTCAATGCCTGTTGGAGTCGACGCTCCAGAGTTGGCATCTGGGCCGCGCCAAAAGAGATCGAAAGGTCGTCCACGTAGAGCGTAGCGAGAACATCTTCCGGCAGCACCGAGGTGATGCCGTTGATGCTAGGGCAAAGAGTGTGACACTGAGGACACTTCCCTGCGGGACACCCTCTTCCTGCTCCTTTGGGCCGGAGAGGGCTCCCCCCACCCGTACGCGGAATCGACGATCTCGCAAAAATTCAGATATAAACATTGGGAGGCGTCCCCTCGCCCCCATCGTGTGGAGAGTCTCCATGATACCGTATCGCCATGCGGTATCATAGGCCTTCTCCAGATCAAAAAACACCGTGGCGTAGTGCTGTCTACGAAGGAAAGCCTCGCAGACGGCACTTTCCAGTCGGAGCAGAGCATCCGACGTGGAGTGGAACTTACGGAAGCCGCACTGTGCAGAAGACAGATGGCCTCCGCTGTCCAGGAAATAGGCCAATCTAACATTTACCAATTTCTCCATCAACTTGCACACGCAAGAGGTTAGAGAGATTGGGCGGAAACCGGTCGGAGTAGAGTGATCTCTCCCCGGCTTGCGAAAGGCGAGCACAGTAGCGATTCGCCAGGAGTCTGGGAGAAGACCTTCCACCCAGATCCTGTTGAACAAATCTAACAGAAAGGCCATGCCTCGCTCACCCAGGTGTCGAAGCATGGCGTACGGGACATCGTCCGGACCATGGGCGGTGTCCGCGCACGAAGCGAGAGCGGAACGCAACTCACTCACAGTAAACTTGTCGTTGAAGGGTTCTCCGCCTCTGGAGGTAAAGTCCAGCCGGCGGCCTTCCGCGACATCACGACGTGCATTGAATGCTGGTGGAGCAGCATCACGGCTAGAGAATGCGGAGAAAGAGGTCGCTAAGGATTCCGCCACGGACGCGGGGTCCGAGATTGCGGTCCCATTCTCCTGGAGAACGGGAGGGGGGTCCTGCGAGAACTTGCCCCGAATCCTTTTGACTCGCTTCCACACCTCAGCTAAAGGGGTCTTCCCGTTAAGTGAAGACACGTATGCCCGCCAAGAAGAGCGGCGGGCGTGCTTCGAAATATACCGGAACCTAGCCCTAGCCCGACGAAATTCAGCGACAGTGAAATCGTTCGGGCGGCGCTTATAGCGCATGTAGGCATAACGCTTCTGTTTGAGGGCCGTCTCACACTCGGCCGACCACCATGGGAGTGGTCGGCGTGCAAAACGGCCAGACGTCCTAGGAATAGTAGTCAGGCCCACGGCGATGAGGTTGCCGGAGAAGAACTCAACGGCCTCATCTACCGACCTAAACTCCTCGACTGAGATAGAGAATTCAGTCATTTCCTGAAATGCAGGCCACCGCGCCCGCGCCAAGCACCACCGAGGTGGTCTCTCAGGCGGCAGTTGCCCTGAAAATGATATTTGAATGGGAAAGTGATCACTACCATGGAGGTCATCGACCACCCCCCAATCAAAATCAGGCTGTGCATCCGAAGAGCACAAAGATAGGTCAAGGCAAGAAAATGAAGCGGTTCTCGGACAGTGATGCGTAAACTCATCCACGTTTAGGACACCCATCTCAAGCTCTTCGATCAGATCGGCAAGGACTTGTCCCCTGGGATTTATGGAGTAATCTCCCCAGAGAGGATGCCTGCCGTTCAGATCTCCAAGCAAGAGATAGGGCCTCGGCAACCGTGCCACGACGCGGCGGAAGTCCCCCGCGTCGAAGTCAGCTGACGGTGGAATGTACGCAGAAATGATAGTATACCTCCTATCCAAGTGCAGCTGCACAGCCACTGCCTGAAAGGAGGTATCTAAAGAGAAAGGAAGAACGGAGACATCATGCCGGGTGTAAACCGCGCATCCCCCAGCCCGGCCATCCCGCGGTGGTGGGGTCGCAAGACCCTTATACCCCGGGAGGGCAGGCAGGGGGCACGCGCCTAGCATGATGGTCTCCTGCAAAAAAATAGCTAACGGGGAACGGGACGAGGCGAGCCTCCGCAGCTCCTCCCAGTTGGCCCTTATACCCCGGGAGGGCAGGCAGCGGGCACGCGCCTAGCATGGTCTCCTGCAAAAAGATAGCTAACGGGGAACGGGACGAGACGAGCCTCCGCAGCTCCTCCCAGTTGGCCCGGAGTCCACGGCAATTCCATTGAAGGAATATGCCCTCCAGGCCTAGCTCGGAGGAGACGCGGGGGCCCTCCTCGAATTGAAGACCCTCACGGGAATGGCCGTACGCTTCCCGGGGGCAGAACCCCGGGCGCTGTTGGCCGGACAAAGCGCTGGAGGCGCTGTCGCCTTCGAGGACTTATTGAGGGAGGTTGGGCTCACCATGCGAGTCTTTTCCTCCCTCCGCCTCGAAACCTTAGGCGGGCGCTGCGGCTTCGGAGGCGGGGGGGCCTCTTTTCGAGGAACCACCGTCTCCGAGCCACTCGCTCCACCTTGGGGCGTGGGCGAAGGAGCCGAAGCTCCTTTTTTGCTGTCCTCCTTTCGGGGGACAGCTTTAGGAACCCCTGAGGATGGCCTAGCGACCATCTTCAGGGGTGTTGCCTCCTGTGAGTCTAACGACTCGGTGGAGGCGCGTGGCCGTTTCGCCTTGCGGGAAACGGTCACGCTGGGGGAAGAGGGGGGAGCCCTGGTTTTAGCCGGGGCTGGGTATGAACCCTTTTTGCCACCAGCTTTACCAGGGGAGCGCCCGGGTTGGGTAGAGCCCGCAGAAGGGCTCCGAATGGGCGCGGAAACAACCGTGCTCGTTGGCCTGGATGGGCCAGGAGCAGAGGGTGCCTTTCGAACTACTGAGGCATATGACGTCCCAGGCAGAGCTGGGCGCGCCAGGACCAAGTCCTTAGCCTCGCGGAATGAGAGTCTATCCTGGGCCTGAACGGCCAGGATTTCTTTCTCAAGGAGATATGCACCACATTGCTTCGAAGAAGCAGGGTGCGGCTCTCCGCAATTGACACACTTGGCCACACACGATTTGGACTTATCGTGTGCGACCTTGGAGCAATTTACACAGACTTCGGGTGACCCCGACTTTGCACGTCTACATGAGCGATTCGTATGGCCGAAGCGGTGACAGTAATAGCACCACCGCGGCAGTGGCACGAATGCCTTCACGCGGAAGCGGTACCAACCGGCACGCACCGACTCAGGGAGCTTGTCACTGTCGAACGTGACGAAGAGTGTAGGGGTGGGTCTCGAAGCCCCTCCCTGTTTTCTCATCACACGTTCGACCTTGACCGCCCCATGGTCGGCCAGCTCTAGGGTGATGTCCTCAATGGATTAGTCAACGAGTTCCCTCGCATAAACTACTCCTTTCACAAAGTTCATGGTAGAGTGCGGCGTCACACTCACCGGGGTGCCATGAAGTGTCCGAAGAGCACTTATTTTGGCCGCCTCGGCGGGATTCGCCAGAAGGCTGCCGTCCGAGAAACGGGTCACCTTCGGCTCTCTACCAATTGCACTAGCTAATCCTCTCCTCTGATGGATCATGTTGCCCTTGGACAACATGGTGCCATCAGTGGAGCGAATAACGAGGAAGCGTTTGAAGCCAGCGGGCTCGAAAACGCCAGGTAACCTCTGAATGAGGGGCCCCGATGTCATCGAGGCTCCGCCCTGTGCACTCTTGGTGTTAGTCTTGGTCAGGGGCTCCGCACACGAGGGGGTAGAGGGGCCGGATGTGCCGATCTTGGCTTGGTCGCCTACCAAAGTGGTAGCAGACCCATCCGTCCCTGCAGCCCCCGCGGATGGAGAGGAGCCCCGAGTCTTTTTCGTCTTCTTTGTCTTTTTCTTTTTTGGAGAGGAGGGCGGGGAATGAACCCACTTTTCACCTCCGCCGGCAGAAGCCCCCAGGCCAGATGGACCGGCCTCAGCCAGGTCCCTCTCCGAAATGGAAAAGGTCCTGGTTGTCGTAGGGGCACCTGTCGGAGGAGATCCCTCCCCTCCTTTTACTGCCTCAGAGCCCTCAGCCATTTGGGGAGGACCTTGCATAGGGGCGGATTCGGGTTTGGTGCTTGGCGCCGAGCCCGAATTCCCCCCCATGAAAGGCCCTACCGTCTGAGGCTGGGTCTCCTCAAGGACCATGTTTATCACAGGAGGGGCCTCCAGTTGGCCATCCCCTCCCAGGACATCACAGGTCCCCTTGGCAGTGTCGCCAGTCTTGTGTGGGGAGGCACAGGCCTTGACCCCAGCAAGGTTTAA
The DNA here is from genome assembly GCA_963969495.1 of Ceratothoa steindachneri. NCBI lineage: Eukaryota > Metazoa > Arthropoda > Malacostraca > Isopoda > Cymothoidae > Ceratothoa > Ceratothoa steindachneri. The sequence goes on along the minus strand of OZ018333.1, from coordinate 4,345,635 downwards.
AATTCTTGCCAGCAGGTCTTTTGAGGGAAGCGACCGAAGGGGCCTGGCTTCCCTCTCCCCCCTAAGGGGGTTTGCCCTACCGAGCCGCTTACACGAGGGGCGGTCGGCGATGGGCTGCCTGCTGGCTTTCTTGGCAGTCCCCTTGGAAAGAAAAGAGGGGACTGTCGCTGGGAAAAGGGAGGTGCCCGAAAGCACCTCCAGAGAAGGGGGTGATCGTCAAAAGAATTTTGAGTTCTTCTCACTTTGGAAGAACTCCTTGACAATTCCATTGTAAAATGGAAGATATTATGTGTGACGATTAGATACCACTGTGGATATCTTTTTCTCTTTTGAGGCCGATATTGTATTTGCGGTTTGTCCCAAAGAGCTTGGGCGACAGAGAGCTGATTTTGAGGAGCCTGCATTTGTAGGGGGAAAGATCCTAGATGGAGCAGTAACTGAGGTTTTTTCATGGGTTTTGGAGAACCGACCGAGGCCCTTGATTGTAATTCGGGCTCGCAACCTGGCGGAAAAGGAAGATCAAGAAGGGATTTTCGGCCGGTAGATCCAGATTCATGGGTCGAGGGTATTTTCGGTGTTTGAGGAGTTGGTCCAACCGCCGCAGTTGGTGATGTTGGAGTATCAACTGCTTCCATCGGATCTTGGGTTGAAGGGTGAGCGGAACGAACAGGTGATCTGAGCGAGGTGTGTGGAGCTGGGTGTATATCTGCCATCGTTTGGATCAGGATGGAAGCTACATCCTGTGAAGGGCGAGACGGACTTAAGGGCAGAGAATGTTCGACCATAGGGAAGGAGTCCATTGGAGATTCTCAGGGTTCGGCCGAGTCAGCTCCAGAGGCTGCCCGCTTATTGGTGGTCGATGACCCAGGTGAGGAATCCTTTCTCTTACCACTGGGCTTTGGGTCTCAGGGCCGGGTGGATGAATCTTCACTGGTCGATGTTGAGGATTCTTTCAAATAGCGTCTGATGTCTTCAAGCGTCTCTTCCAGCTAGAGCTGCTGGAGAGAGGGGGGGGGGGGCTACATTGGTTATCTCGGTGTGAGAGCGATGCTTCGACTGCATATTCTGAATGTTTTTGATGCTGCGAGTAGATCTAGGGTGAAGTGCTTCAGGCTGGTCGGAACTCGCGCATGATGGTCGGTTTGGTCCAGCGTCACATAAAACGTCAGAGAAGAGCCGGCCAATTGGCGAGGTTTGCGCTGGGGCACGCTGGCAGGCCTCTCTTATATCTAGACGTAGGGAGTCACGCAAAGCGACACCTTCCTTTTCATATAAAAATATAGCGCAGAGTTTTGACGCAGCACTGTGGGTACTTCCGCAGTTGGCACAGTGGGGCGTTTTGGTGCATTCGGGGCCATGGTAGTCAGAGCTACAATTCACGCAGGAGCGAGGGTGCCGACAAGCTCGGCCAACATGTCCAAATTGATTGCAATTGAAGCCGCCTCTGGGTAGTTCGATGTAGGGACTTACCGGGACACGAAGGTACCCAGCTTTAATATACTGCGGCAGTTCTTGTCGTTCAAATGTTAAAATCAGTGCGGCGGTTGGAACTTTAGTGGAGCCTAATGTTTTAGTTACCCTGTGTACGTGTGTGACACGTTGGGTACTGAGCTTACTCTGAAGGTGGGTGGGGTTGTAGTCCTGTAGTTTGTTTGAACGGACGACACCTTTGACGAAATTCAGACACGGATGGGGCGAGACAGTTATTGGAATTTCAGCTATCGAAGATAGATTTCGCACAAGGTTGTGTTGAGAGTGGGATGACACCCCGACTACGACATCACCACTTCCTCTTGACCACATCCGGCGGGGTTCACCACAGCGGGACTCAAAAGATTCATTGACGTCAAACACATCGACTTTTGCAAGTGGGATGTCGGATGATGAATTCATGACAAAAAAGCAAGGATAATCAAGATCTGGGTCTACTTAGTTGGAATAGGGGTCCAACGAGCGAGGAAAGGCTGAAAGGGAAGCTAAGGAACGTTTGGCACGAGAACCCTTACGAGAAGGGGAGATTTTTGGTTTATGGCTAGCCATTGCAAAAAGAAAAAACTTTGCATTCTCCCCCGGGGCTCCCCAACATGGAGGCCTACAAGGGCCCGGCACTACTGCAACTATACAATCAGTTACGTCCGGTATGTCCTCTTGGAGAATGGATACGGATCCACCACACCATCTTTATAACCCTAAGAGGCTGCCCAAGTTCTCCTACGCACAGAGAAAAGGGGCTAACGATGGGTTTCTCCTTGGGCATTCGGTAGACGAAGGCGGTGGAGATGCCCAGCCTCTTTCACCTTCATGAAAGAACAATTCGGAATCAATCCGTTAAATGAGCAGAGGTCGGGTATTGATAAGGACCACTAGATAGGTGAAGGAAGAGGGGAAAATAAAGGGCAGTGGAAGAGCATAATAGAGGAGGAAAGAAAGAGGGGCATGTTAAAAGTCTTGTTGGCAGCACCATGGGTCCCCTAGGGGGCCCAGGGCTGACCCCCCTCACCACGAGAAGGCCAGAGCCTCTCTGGGAACAACCCCTGAAGAAAAGATCCCAGAGAGGGAGGGGTTAGTGGTGTAAAGTCATGCTTATTGATGAATCACTAAACATGGAACTAAGATGAATTATAATGCAATGGGACCAGGATGGCTAATCACTTTCCCTGCAGACAATGGCACCAGGATGGCTAATCAGTCTTCCTGCAGACATTGGGATCAGGATGGCTAATCCATCTTCCTGCAGGATATGGGACCAAGAAGACAAATCAGTTAAAGAGTTCCCTCATCCTCATGTATGAGTTCCAATCAGTGCTTGTTTCTGTCATTATTTAAAATCTAGATAAAAAAAAAATCTAATTACAGATTTGTAATCATCGAAATTATCTAAAGCCACCTATTAGCTTCCCTGTAGCAAAATCTTTGTTGTCTATAATCAAAGAACTGACTGATTTTAAGACAATTTAATTGCAGACAATCTTTCCACTAAAAAGAAAAAGTGCAAATTTTAGCACCCTCTTACATCAATATAGCCAATGAAAGGAATAAATATGGATAACTTATCAATTTGTGTTACTACATATGTGGGGCCCTGAAAAGTTCTTGCATTTTTAAATATATGAGGGAAAGTAAACATTCAGAGAATAGAATTAGACCAGATAGAAGGTTATCAGGAGAATAAAGACCAGCATAAGAGGAGCATAGGAGAATACAAGACTAGGAGGAAAATAAGTTTAGTCATTTTTTATTAAAACCCCATTCAATCCTTGTTAACCCAATCTCAAGGTTAACTTCACTCTGTCGCAACATCCTCCATTGGAAGAAAAAACAAAAACAAAAGCAAGACAAGCTTTTGGTTCCATATTTACTCACTGGGGTTACTTTTGCCTTATGGAGATTTGCATCAGGTTTGGGTAACTGCTTTTTAAGCACCTCTGAAAAATATATAAAAATCAATGGGGGTTTATGCCAAGGTAAATCCTTTACAAGTTATGATAAAATAGTTCAAAGACTTTGTTTGAGCTTCTTTTTTTACTGACCAGAGAAATCTACAGTTTAATGGTAGTTCTGAAATGTGGACAACTTGTCTGGTCAAGGAAGTGAAATTATAATTAGAGAAAATAAAAAATCAGTCAGAAAACATCACCATAATTCCTAGGTATCTTCTCCCACCTTACCCATCCAATACTAGCTTCCAGAAACATATTCACACCCAACTTAGCCACTTTTATGCAATACCCTCATGCATGCCCCCTTGACATCCTCTCTTTTGAATCTCTCCTTCCAGAATGTGATCATTTACACATAATAGGTCCCTGTCCAGTGTTGATGGGCTTTGTTACCCCAGCCCATCATTTAGGCAAAATTATCCAAGAACTATAATCATAAAGAATGGTACCAGCATAACCACATTATGCATATACGGGAGAAAGGTGAGAAGAGTCTATGGCCCAACACACCCCATAACCAATAACCCTAGCCAGTGGTCTTTTGGCCCTCGCAGCAGGTAGGGACTTCACCGTATACACTGTCACTTGACTAAGGCTCAGAAGAGGACGAAAGTGTGCCATGCAACCAGAACTAAGGAGAACAAGTATAGAAAAGGGGTAGGAGAGCATGTAATAAAGAGAATTAGAGAGGGGGGGAGGGCATTAATCAGTAGGGCGGGTGATGATCACCTATTATTATCATACCCTGGTACTAGGTGATCTTAGGAAGGCATGCAGTCCACCAAGGTACCATGGCTACTGGCCTGGACACTGTACAGGTGGAAACACTCATCCTGGGGCAAAATGTGGGCAGAAAAGGTTGGAGTGGAAAGCCATAATGATAATAATAATTATAATAATATTAACATACTAATAATAAATGTCATACTAAATAGAAATAAATATTAAATAATATAAAAATCATAATAAATAATAATTAATAATAATAAAATAAATAATATGATAATAATAATACAAATAAAAAGGTAAAGTTGTGATGAGTGGAAGTGAGAGAGAAGAGCACCAACAATTTTCCAGGCCGCATCAGAGTGTTCTAATTTGCATTCAGGCTGGGATGAAATCCAACTCCTCCTGTGGAGTGATGAGGTGGTTGGTATCAGGGTTGGCAAAGCCCTCAAAATTTTGAAAGAGCCCCAAACAACCCAGGTTATATTCTGAGTTTTTTAAAATGTTTTTTTTTCCAAAAAACCAACGCTACAAGCACTAGAATAACATAGAAAAAGAATAGTTATCTTTATTATTATATATCAATAATTAATTAGTTTAATAATTATATAATAGTAAGAATAGATCACTGATTGAGAATTGTGGGCACCCATGATAACCATAACCGGTAGAAGGAGAGATGAATTATGAGTCGGTATCAGAGAAATAATCTTAATTTGATACATATTTATTGAAATTCTAAATATAAATATGAATAAAATAATAATAAGCAACATTCATTTCTTGAAAAAAAAAACCAGGTTTTGTCAAATTTCACTTGAAAAGCCCCCCCCCCCCCCCAAAGCTTCAGGAATAAAACCCAGATTTTTTTTTAGGGCAGGGGTTTTTTTATTTGACAACCCTGGGTGGTATGCGCTGGAAGTATCTCATCCAGTCAGGCTTCTTTTCTGGGTAGGTCCCGAAGCATGCCCCCTCAGTGGACATACCATCCACTCCTTCTCTCAAACATATTCACATAACCAAACAAAAATTTAAGCACTTGGTTGCCTCAAGTCAAGGTCCTTCTAGCTTGCGGCGAAGGTGAACTTCTTTGAGGTTGATATGAAGGCTGGCACTTGGTGTGGGACAATGGTGGCAGCCAAATGTGTGAATGAGAATCATTTTTAGAGAAGGTCTACAGATAGAATTCTTCATGGTTACTTTAAGTCAGGGGTCTTGCAGCTCATATGGATGGAGAGATTTCATGAAGGTTGATGTGAAGGCTGGCACTTGGTATGGGACAATGGTGGCGGCCAAATGTGCAAATGAGAATCATTTTTAGAGAAGGTCTACAGATAGAATTCTTCTTGGTTGCTTTAAGTCAGGGGTCTTACAGCTCGCATGGATGGAGAGATTTGATGGAAGTTGATCTGAGGGCTGGTACTTGGCATGCAGCGATAAGAATCGTGAGTATGACAATTAATGTGCATAAGTAGGGTCAAATAATGATGCAAGGTTGACTGGTGTCGCTATCATGGGGGAGCCACAGTCACTGGCTGCACCACGCTCTTCCAATTCTTCTCATGTCATGATATACATGAGGTATATGCTTAAGCATCTCTGAACATCCAGTCAACATCATTCAAAGCAACCCTCTCAAGTGGTCCATTTGCCTCACTTTCACTCAAAATCTTTCCTTCTCCTTCCATATCATAGTCTGACGTTCCTGCAACACTGTTGCCACCAGCATACTCTCATGCAGCTTCCTGGCACAATCCACACTCAAATCCATATCATCATAAATGCTCTAACCACCCCACCAGAGACTTCCCTACCTTTTAAACCTTTTGGTTGCAATCAGTTCCATCTGCCCTATCATCATTTACAATGCATCCTAGATACTTAAAACTTCACCCTTGTTTAAGAGATACTACTACAGATTCACATATCATAAAAAACTCATTTACACCCTTACACTTTTAGAACCTCCGCTCACATTATATCAAAAGCTACAACCAACATTTCCAAATAACTCTCACTCTCAGCCACCAAAGCCAGGTCATCATCATATATCAACATAGAAAAGGATTATATTGTTATTCATTTATGTCATGTCTCATCTAATCATTTGAGTTATTTGTCATAATATCATTTAATCATTTGAGTCACATGTCATAAGTTCATCTAATTATTTAATCATGTATCATCTAATCACTTGAGTCCTGTGTTATCTAATCATTTTAGTCACATGTCATAAGGTCATCTAATTATTTAATCATGTATCATCTAATCACTTGAGTCCTGTGCTATCTAATCATTTGAGTCACATGTCATAAGGTCATCTAATTATTTAATCATGTATCATCTAATCATTTGAGTCACATGCCATAAGGTCATCTAATCATTTGAGTCTTGTTATCTAATTATTGAGTCATAGGTCAAAGTCGTCTAATCACTTGAGTCATGTGTCATAAAGTCATCCCATCATTTGAGTCATGTGTCATAAAGTCATCCCATCATTTGAGTCATGTGTCATAAAGTTATCTAATCATTTAATTCATGTTGTGGTGGAGCGAATGTGAGTGTGTGTAAAAGGGCCATTCTCCCACCCCTTTTCTCAGTACCCTATCCCTTCCTCTGTAAAAATGTGTGTGTGTCTGAATGGGAATGGGTTTGTTGTTTTTTGTTTATTTTATGTATAAAAATGATTACAATGTTTTTTTTTTTTCTTTCCAGGCCCCATATTCTGGAAAGATAGGACTTAGTTTCGTATATCCTTATATTACAAACAAAGCGTTATATTCTGGAAAGCTATATATTATTGTTAATAAATAAAGGTCAATAGTATAGCTTAATGAAGGAGGGCTTATAATAGCCACGCAAGCTTTTTAAGGTCATTATCTTCCATCAAGCGCAGAGGCGCCACACTTGTTGTAAGTCCTAGGCATTTTGCTCGCTCGAGTGGCAGGTGGCTGGACATCTCCCCATCCTCTTTGTACAAAGTGAGGTCTTGTTTGTTGTTTATATATTGACTGTTGTAGTCAGGATTTTTTTGGTCATTTGATTTTTTATGTTTACTAGGATCGATTAAATAGTATTCATATATATAGGATTTTCTTTTTGTATTTTTTGGTGAAAAGTAAGATCTCCAATATAATCGCCCCTCTCTATTGTAGATATTTTGTGCATATTTATCCATATTTTTTGTAAATATTGTAATTTTTTGTTAGTAAAGGACTGTATATACAATCTGTTTCATTCTCCCTCGATTTCTCACGTCCGGACAGTGTAGGAAGCGGGTTGGATCGATTGGGATTAGAGATATATTTTTCGGCCTGCTACATTTGGCGCTCGAATAGGGACGTGAGACTTCGAAACCGGGAGCGTGATGGGATTGGATTGCAGTCCATACCCAATTAGTGTGACAAGTAGTTTGATTGATTTTTCCCTCCTCCTATCTTTTTACTAACTTGGGAACAATGGCTGTAGCGGAAACATTGAATGAAGAAGTAGTGTGATTGAGACTGGAGTTGAGAAAGAAAGAAGAGGAGTGTGAAATGTTGCGGGGAATGATGGAGGGAATGGAGAATAAAATAAAAGGGATGAATGAAAAGACTGATAGGATGAAGAAGGAAATAGGAGACTGACAGGATCAGACGGACCGACGGATGCAGGACCTGAATAACATGATGACAGGGGCTGGATCAGCCCCAGGACCTACAACCTTGACCCCTGCTCTTACTGAAGGGACTCCATTTAAAGGAATGGATGGCAGTAGGATTGAGTCTAAAGAAGATACGGTGAGTGGTAGGAAAGGGGGTGAATGGAAGAGAGTGGAAAGTAAGAGAGAAAGTAAGCATGGTTCTAAGGTTAAGGATAGGAAGGCAAGAGGGAAGAGTGTGGATTCGCTATACTCAGATGAGGGAGAGAGTGACGATATGATTGGAATGAGTGAGACTGAGAGTAGCTCTTCGGAGAGTGAAGTGAATGTGGGAAAAGGAATTTTGATTAGGGAAGTGCCAAGGATTGATAAGTTTAGATTGCATGGGGAAAAGAGTATGGATGAGTTTTTCGGGGATTTTGAGCGGTACTGCAAGCTCAAGTACCCGCAGAACAAGGGTCACTGGGTGGGTGTTCTGGGAGATTGTTTGGATGGGAAAGTGTTGGAGTTCTTGCGAGTGATAACCAGTGTGGGAGAGCCAAAGTACGATGTAGTGAAGAAGAGATTGATTGGGCAGGTGAAACGAATGAAAGAGAGTGTGAAGTATAAAAGGGTGAATGAATTTGAGAAGACTCGAATGGGGAAGAGTGAAAGTGTGAATATGTATGCACATAGGCTTGAGAGTATGGCAAGAACGAGGTATGGTGATGATGATGTAAATGAATGTAAACCACTGATGAGGAAGTTTTTGGACACGATCCTGCGAAAGGTGAGTGAATGGCTGAGTGGAAAGAGAAAGGAGAGAGTGAGACTGACAGGTGAACGGTTGATGTGGGAGGATGTGTTGGAACTGTTAGAAGATGGACGATTTGATGATGAAAGCGATCTAGAAGAGGATGGATGGTACAGTGTGAATGTTGGAGGTAAGAAGCCCAGGAGCTTTCATCCACCCCAGCAGATTGTCAGCTACAGGGATGCCCTGAAGGCTGCACCAGCTGGAGTGATGTCAAACTTCCTGGGCCGGCAGAATGGATGGGCAAATGGAGGGTGGTCGAATGGAAGGGGGCAGATGAATTTCAAGCGTGGGAACGGATATATGAGAGAAACCGAGGTATGTCCCAGCAAATGAGAGGCCGAATGGTGGGAGAAAGATTGTGGAATGTCGTCGGTGTGGAAGGAAAGGTCATATGTTGACAGAATGTAGGTGGACATCTAGTGCATGTTTTGGGTGTGGTAAGAAAGGGCATATGATAAAGGATTGCCAGGAAAGTGTGAAAGAGTGCTTCGAGTGTAAAGAAATAGGCCATTTGAAGAAAGATTGTCCGAGGTTGAATGGTGGAGCAACTGGTTGGGAAAGTATGAAATATGCATGTGGTAATTGTGGAAAGGCTGGTCATTATGCAAGGATGTGTCGTGACCAGAGGAATGTATGTAGCTATTGTGCGATGGAAGGACATTCGAGTGAAAAGTGTTGGATTAGACTGAGAGCGCAAGGTGTGAATGGAAAGTCTGAAGCGGGAAACTGAATGGTAAGAGGGTACCTGCTGAAGTATCCTCTGGGTGCATGAGTGTGAGTAATGTGTTGGTAAGTCTGTCTAGTGTGAAAGTGCTGTCTGGTAGGAAGTATGAGTGTCTGAGTGTGAAGGTGGAATTGAATGGAATTCAGTGTTTGGCTTTAATAGATTCTGGATGCAAGGCGAGCTTGGTGTATAAAGATGTGTATGACAAGGTTAGCGAGAAAGCCCTCCTGTCTGAGTGCAAGGGTAGTTTGGTAGGTATTGGTAATAGGAGAGTGCCTGTGATTGGAATGATAAGGTCAGCTGTTCGAATGCATGGTATGATGATGAATGAATGTGAATTTTCTGTGATTGATAAGGTGAGTAGTGAGTATGGTGTGATTTTGGGGTATGATTTTATGAAAATGAATCGTATGGTTGTGCATCCTGTGAGTGATCAGATTGAGAGAAAGATTGGTAAAAGTGGGGTGTATAAGTTGTATGTAGGGAAAGATGGTAGCGTTTTGAGGAGTGTGTTTACTGGTATTAAGGTGACTGCTATGGAGAATGTAAGGCTTGTGAAGGGTGAAAGGGTGTCTGTTAGAGTGAGTTGGAGTAAGGATGTTAGTTTGAATGTGAGTGAGAACACTGTGATATTGGATGGAAAGGATGCGTGTTATAAGGTAAGGCGTGTTGCTTGTGTGTTTGATGGCTTGATGAGAATGAATGATCCTTTTGTATGTGTGCAGGCGGACCCCAGTGTGAAAGGGCAGGTGAGGGGAATCCAAGTCGGAGATGTACTGGGCCACCTCTCCACTGTCAATGAGGTAGGTATGGATGATAGTACGGATGTCAGGGTGAATGTTGCAGGTGAAGAGACGTGTGAATGGACGTATAATGATGTGAAGAGCATGGTGGAATTGGATGGATGTTTAACCGAGTATGAAAGGGAGGATGTGTATCAAATGATATTTGAACGAAAGGAAGCCCTCAGTAAGGGTGATCTGGATTTCGGGGTTGCAAAGCTCCCGGAATTCAAGATTGTCCTGAGGGAGGACTCCCCAATCTATCAGCGGCCAAGGCATTTCCCACGTCTGGTTGCTGATGAGATTGAGGAGCAGTGCTTGGAATTGGAGCAAATTGGGGGTGATTGAAGAGAGCGAGAGTGCATGGAATATTCCAATTGTACCTGTACGTAAGCCGGATGGAAGATTGCGTCTGTGTGTGGATTATCGAAAGGTGAATGAAAGGACTGTGAAAGAAAGGTTTCCGATGTGTGTGGTATCTGAGTGTGTGTATAGTATGCATGGGATGGAGTGGTTTACGAAGCTGGATCTGGTACGGGGGTATTACCAGATGCCCATTGCTGAGGAGAGCCGGCCAGTAACTGCCTTCTCTTCCTCAAAGAGGCATTACCAGTTCCAGAACCTCAGCTTTGGGTTGGCTAATGCTCCCGGAGCCTTCCAGCGGGCAATGAATATTGTGTTGAGTAAGTTTGCGAGTAAGAATGTGATTGCGTTTATAGATGATATTTTGATTATGACTGAGACTTTTGAGGAGCATATGAGATTGGTGAATGATGTGTTGGGAATGTTGGAGAGTGTTGGTATGAAGGTGAAAGTGGCGAAGTGTGAATGGTTTGCGAAAGAAGTGGAATTCCTGGGGCATATGGTGAGTGAGAATGGATTGCAAAAATCATCAAAGTATGTTGAGGAGGTGCGAATGTTTCCTAAAATGGTGACTGTGAAGCAACTTAAGTCATTTTGGGGTTTGATTGAGTTCCAGCGAAAGTTTATACGTGATTGTTCTGGTGTGAGTAAGCCTCTGACTGAGTGGATGGGCAAGAAAGGTAGTACGGTTGTCAAGTGGAATGAGGCGTATGAGAGACAGAAAGAGGCAGCGGCTGAAGATGTTGAATTGGCTTACCCAGATTATAGTGTAAATGCTAAAATGCTTGAACTGTATACAGATGCGAGTGGGTATTGTATGGGAGGTTTTCTGATGCAAGAGCAGCGTTTGAATGGAGAGAATGTCAGGCGAATAATTGGGTATGTATCCAAGGCTATGAATGTTGCAGAACGAAAGTATTCAACTGTGGAACGAGCGCTGGCTGCGATAAGATATTGTTTGAAAGTGTTGCGTCCATTTTTGTATGGTGTGAGGTTTGTGATAAAAACCGATCATCAACCTCTTGTGTATCTGCAGCGTATGAAGTGGGCTGATAGTAGGATTGCAAGGAGTTTGGAAGATTTGAGTGACTTTGACTATGTGCCTGGTGAACGGAATGGAGTGGCTGATTTGATGTCAAGGTATCCTGGTACGAATGATGAAAATGTGTGTGGAGTGAGTGATCCTGAGTATTTGCCGAAAGGGATTATGAATGGAAAAGAGAGTAAGGGTGGTGGTGATTCCTTGTTTGAGAGTGTATGGAATAGTTTGCAAGATTTAAAGAGTGATGGAGTAGACGTGAGAGTGCCCGATAGTGTGGATGATTTAAGGAAGGAGGTAATGAATGAAGTGTGTAGGAAGCCTGAAAGCATTGGTATGGCAAAGGTGCAGAACTTCATGAAAGAATTGAGAGCGATGTGTATGCAAGGGGTCCCGCCATTTCAGGAAGTGTTGATTTGTAGTGAGTCGTTTGTATGGAGTGATTGTTTATGTGCACTTTTGTGGTGAGAGGCCGATTGTGTACAAGGATGAGAAGATGAAGGGTTTGAATCCTAATGTGGTACATCTGCAATGTTTGAGCGGTGTGCACTACAATTGGGTGATTGAAAAGTGTTCATATATAAGAGAAGAATGATTGTCTGGATGAAGATGAGCGTGTGGTGAGTGATGATATGGGAGTTAATGACAGTGTGGATATCAGTGCTGATGTTGGTGTGCTTGTTCCTTCTGTGTATTGCAAACATGGTGGACCTGATATGATGGAAGCGAGAGTGAAAGTTGGTGAAAGGTTGTTCTGTGGTTTGATTGATACTGGAGCGCAAGTGTCTTTAGTGAATGAGAGGATTCTGAGTAAGTATGATGAGTTTAAATGTTGCGAGCATAAACCTGTGAAGTTACGGATAAGTGGATTAGGGAATGGCATGGGAACAAGTTAGTCTGAAAGTGAGTTTGGGTAATGGTGTGAATGTGAAGCATGACTTTGTGATTCTGAAGGATGAGCAAATGCCGTGTTGTTTCTTGCTTGGTGTAGACTTTATGAGATTGAATGATTTGTCTTTGGATGCTTATAAGGATTGTCTTATGAAAGGTGAATGTGAGGTGATGAGGTTGAATGAGTGTGCAAAGAATGTTGTCAAGTTTTGCGGTATGATTGAGTTGGTCATGGATGATGAGAATGAGATTTCAAGTGATAAGGATATTCTAGAGATGCAAGAGATATGTCCTTTTGTTAGTGAGTTGAAGAAGTGTGTAATGATGCGTGTTGATTTGAATGAATGGCCAGAGTGTTTAAGTGATTTTGAAAGGTATGCTAAGGATTTTGTTGTTTGTATGGATGTTGTATATTTTGTGAGGCATGTGAAGGGTGGTGATGATATGTATGTACCTGTGATGTCCTTAGTTGGTATGATTGGTCTGGTGAAGGTTGTGCATGATAATTATGGGCATATGGGTAAGTTTAAGCTGTGGGAGTGTATGAAGGAGCGTGTGTTCCATCCGTTTCTGAGAACTGTTGTGAATGATGTTGCAACTACGTGTGAAAGGTGTCAGAAGCGAAAGGTGCAAGGTGTGCAAGTGAAACCACCGATGTTGAAAGTTGATGCGAAAGAACCGTTTGAATTGGTAGTGATTGATTGTGTGTCTTTGCTGCGTACGAGTGCTGGGAATGTTGGTATGGTTGTGATGGTTGATCATAAAAGTAAGTTTGTGTATGCAGCGCCTGTGAGAGATAAAAGGAGTGTGACTGTTGCGCCTGTGGTTGAGCAGTTGTTTTTTCCTATGTGTGTATGGAAGCCTAGAAGATGTCTGAGTGATAATGGGCCTGAATTTGTAGGAGAAGTGTTTGAGCAAATGTTGAGAGAGAATGGTGTGGAGCATGTGAGAACAACTCCGTATGTACCGTCTTCAAATGGATTGGCTGAATGTACTATAAGAACCTTGTGTGAGATGTTGAGAATGATGAGTACGACAGTGAATGACTGGGATGTGTGTCTGGGGAGAGTGTTGTGGGCGTATAATTCAACTGTGCATAGTGCAACTGGAATGTCCCCATGTCAGTTTGTGATGAATTTTGAAAGGCGAGTGAAAGATAGGTTTCGTTTGAGTGAAAGTGAGCAGAGTGTATGGAGTGAGGCGCATGAAAGGTTCCATTCATTTGAATTAGGTGCAAAAGTATTGAAGGTGAAAGAAGTGAAGGGTAGGTTGAATGTGTCAAAGATGAGTGAGAAGTTTGATGGACCTTATAGAGTTGTGAGGGTTTGGGAAAATGGGGTGAACGTATGTTTGGAGAGTTTGAATGACGGTATGACTGAGAGAGTGCGGGCTCATCAGAGTCAGTTAAGGAGCTGGAGAGAACCTCCTGACTACCTGGTGAGCCATCCGGTGTATGGACTGTGTAGAGAGAGAGGTAAAGTGCATCTTATATAAAATTTTTAACAATGCAGATCATCCACTGCATCACGATCTGCCCAATTTATATGCCCCTCAACGAGTTACCAGAGGTGTACTAAATGCCAATAGTAGGGCCTTTACGCCTATGAGATTCAACACAACACAGTTTTCAAGAAGTTTCATTCCTAACACAACTAAACTGTGGAATGAACTTCCTAGTGTTGTTGTTGAGTCCTTGGAACTTCAGAAATTTAAAGTGGGTGCTAATACATTTTTAATTAACAGAAACTTATAACTTTAATATTTTATTCATTATCCACACATATATAATATCATAATATTTTTAACATTATAGCATTTAATTTTTTTTTTTTTTTTTTTTTTTTTTTTAATTTTCTATTTATTTATTATGTTTTTCTTAATCTTTGTTTCGTTTTTTCCATACCAGGTTTCTTTCCCCGCTGGGGCCCTTGGGCTTATAGCTATTTGCTCTTCCAGTTGGGGTTGTGGCTTGGAACTTTAATAATAATAATGAGATTGAATGTGATAGTATGGATCTGTCTGGGAAAGAGCTAGTCTTAGTCTCGAGGAGTAGAAAGCGTACAAAGAAGAGTGAAAGGAAGAATGCAAGTACGAATGAAAGTAAGTCTGAGCAGAGTGTTTCTGGTATGGGGGATCTTGAAAGGGAGATTGAGTTTTTGCGTAAACAGGTGAGTGATTTGGCTGGTATAAGTAGACGAGTGAGTGAGCTGCCTGTGCCTGATTTTTCTGGTTTTGGGAACAGTATGAATGATAGTGTATTTGGGCAGAATGAACCTAGTGTGGCTGATTTTTCGGGTTTTATGAATGGTAATAGTAGGGGTGAGTTTGATGTAGTGAATGATGAAGTGGCTAATTTTTCAGGTTTCTGGTGGGAACCAGTCAACGGGGTTTCTGGTATGCCTGTTGAGAATACAGGGGATGTGAGTGACCTGTCTGTTTCGCAAGAATGTACCTTGAGTTGGATGAGAGCTGTGAGTGAGGAGCTGATGAATGGGGGTATGAAGAGTGAGGGTTCTGAACGGAAGAGTATGAAAGAATTCTGTCGTGAGATGGGAGAACTGGTAATGAGGGCTAAGAGTATGGTTGATGAGATGATCAATAGTGACGATGAGACTGACAGGACGACTGACGAACAACCCCGACTAATTGCTACGCGTAGCCAGGGACCAGTAAAAGAGTGTGAATGGGTGCAGAAGGGTGCGATTGAGCACAAGTGGTACCGTGAAGAGTGATTGAAGGGGTTTTGTGAGTGACTGGTCGAATGGCTTAAGGAAGGAGGGGTGTGGTGGAGCGAATGTGAGTGTGTGTAAAAGGGCCATTCTCCCACCCCTTTTCTCAGTACCCTATCCCTTCCTCTGTAAAAATGTGTGTGTGTCTGAATGGGAATGGGTTTGTTGCTTTTTGTTTATTTTATGTATAAAAATTATTACCATGTTTTTTTTCTTTCTTTCCAGGCGCCATATTCTGGAAAGATAGGACTTAGTTTCGTATATCCTTATATTACAAACAAAGTGTTATATTCTGGAAAGCTATATATTATTGTTAATAAATAAAGGCCAATAGTATAGCTTAATGAAGGAGGGCTTATAATAGCCAGGCAAGCTTTTTAAGGTCATTATCTTCCATCAAGCACAGAGGCGCCACACTTGTTGTAAGTCCTAGGCATTTTGCTCGCTCGAGCGGCAGGTGGCTGGACATCTCCCCATCCTCTTTGTATAAAGTGAGGCCTTGTTTGTTGTTTATATATTGACTGTTGTAGTCAGGATTTTTTTGGTCGTTTGATTTTTTATGTTTACTAGGATCGATTAAATAGTATTCATATATATAGGATTTTCTTTTTGTATTTTTTGGTGAAAAGTAAGATCTCCAATATAATCGCCCCTCTCTATTGTAGATATTTTGTGGATATTTATCCATATTTTTTGTAAATATTGTATTTTTTTGTTAGTAAAGGACTGTACATACAATCCGTTTTATTCTCCTTCGATTTCTCATGTCCGGATTAGTGTAGGGAGCGGGTTGGATTGATTGGGGTTAATCTAAATTTTTCGGCCTGCTACAATGTGTCATAAGTCATCTAATCATTTGTCATAAAGTCATTTAATCACGAGTCTTAGTCATGCAGTCATCATATAGACTACATAATATACACCTCTTGAGATGTGTAAACCCTAAATTCATATATATGTTCCGAGGAGTCACCAATTTACCCATACCTGAGCTAGGTGATGTGATACATAGATTCTGGAATCCTTAATCGTATCCATAGCGATAAAACCTTAAAAATGGGTTATGTTTGTCATTTTGAATGGTGGTCAGTTTATCTTTGTCATCTTCAACCCTTTCAGAAAAACAATAACAACTAGTACTCATGAATACAAGAATTCTTAGCTACCAAAGTTATAATGGCATAGTCATGCACCAGGGTGAATCAGATGAACACCAACATGACTTAATCTTTATTATACCGGTTTAGTAATCTGTCATGACAGAGATACGAGAAAAGTGGTTCTGAATAACTGCATTTGCCACAAAAGAATGAGTTTTTCCAATGGACTACTACCAACTTTCTCTCTCTCATACTCTCTTTTACAGCCAACTCTTATAATAAAGATCAAGTTGTGCTTGTACTCATCTAACTCACACAAGCACCAATAACTTGTTATTCCTTAATACTCTTTCTATATTCCTTTTTTCTGTCTATCCATCTTTACCATTTTTCAAGAGTGCAAGTACCCTAAAATCCTTTCTAGAGTAGAAGCTCCTTTTTTTGACATTTATAGAGTAGAAGCAACCACTTTCAACCTTTCTAGACTACATGCACCCACTTTCGACCTTTCTACAGTACAAGCATCACTTTTCAACCCAACTAGAATACAAACAATTGCATTTCAACCTTTCTAGAGTACAAGCATCCTCCTTTTGAACAAACTAGAGCACAACTACCCCTTCATTCTATACAAACCAGTGCCTTTCAATCTTTCTAGAGTACAAGCAGCTTGCTTTTAATCTTATAAGTAAAAACATCATCATTGGCTGTACCAATTTCCTACAGGATATCTAGAAAACTATTTTAATCTAGGATTCAACTTTCTAATTTATAGGAAAAAAAAACAATCAAATACCTTTAATAATAAAGATGTCCAAATGATTCGATTCAGATGAAAGGCTTTCATCGCCATGGTTACTACTCAAGAGAATTCCAGTATATATAAAAGTAAACAAAAGAAGTAATGACGAAAGTAGCAAGATACCTTTAATGCCCATAGTAAAATCTGAAATATCGTATAGATAACAATAAATAATAATGATCACCTTATCTTGTCCAAGTTGTATTAACATTCTCCCATGAGTGGGGGTATTAAGGGGACAGAAGAAAAGGAGTCCACAAAAGGCTAATCAATAGACTATATGATGCAGCTCCTGTTCCCACCTACAATCCTCATCCATAAATTTAGCCCCAAGTTCAGTCCCACCCCGCATTATCATCCATAAATCTAGCCCCAAGTTCAGTCCCACCTGCACAGGGGGCGGGGACCTCCATTTTTATGTGGAGCTGCCCGAGGGCGGCTCCAATGATGGACAATGGGAGATTTTTTAATTTTATAATCATTGGGCATGGTGACCCTATTTCTTTTTACAGGAAGCAAACACTAATCACCCCTCGCAGTGGCCCGCTCTGCGAGGGGTGCATATGGGGCTGGCAGAGCCAGGTGCCACCATTTATGGCCACCCCTCCTGCCTGGTAACCTGGCAGCCCTTCGGCATGGCGACTCCACCTTAGGCACGGCGTAAAAAAATAGATAGTGAAGTGAGAAGGAAAAGGGAATGTGAGGAAGGTATGGGTGGGGATGAAGCAAGTTGTTAAAAACCCACCATCCCAAACCGGAGCTCAGGGAACATTGTCCCCTCCCTCCTCCCCCCTGATCCGGGATAGTTGGCTGAGAAGGTCAGCATCTACCCTGAGAAAATAGACGCCGACCAGACAAAGTTGTGGGAGAAGTTGTAGGGGAGAAGGAGAAGAGGCTAAGCTGGGGACAGACAGGGCGCTGACTCCTGTCAGCACGGCGGCCAGGAAGGCAAATTGCTGTGACCCTTACGGGGCATTGAAACAGAAAAAGCACAAAGCTTGTAGTATGCTATCAGATGTCCAGAAACACTTGAAGAAGAGGCTAGAAGTCAGTTATGGTGTTCATATTAGCGAGGGGGTAAGTCATGCTTCAAAACCTGAAAAACAAAATCTGTAAAACATTAATGAATGAATTGAAACAGTCATTCCTGGAGAGCAAATGTTATAATCTCCACTACAAACATTGACTCTCTCCCTATACACAATTGAAAAAACTGCTAGTTTCTTTCAAGTTACAACATATATAGTGAAAAAAAGCTGTTCACTAAAATCAGAGTTTAGAATCCTTCCAAAGATTCCAATAATGAGCAAAGGAGAAGTAATGTCTGAAGAACACAAAGATATAGTTAGAAGATTCTATGAGTCAGATGAGGTTAGTCATATGTGTCCTGGCAAAAAAGATTGTGTGAAAGTCATCAGTGCTGAAGGTGCAATAACAACTGGTCCTTGGGAATTTGAGGGATTTATTTGAATTAACCGGGTATATAAAAATGATAAAAAGAATCCCAAAATAGGATTTTCCACATTTGCTAAATTATGGCTGTTATATTGTGTGCTTGCGAGTAGTGGTGGGATTCATTTTGTCTATCTGCACATATCATCAAAACCCCAAATTATAGCTAGCTGAATTGGGAGAAAAAGGTCTCTCATACAAAGATCTTATGGATTATAGTGTCTGCAGTACAGAGAGAGAGAGAGAGAGAGAGAGAGAGAGACTTGCATGATTCAACTTTGCAAAGATTGCCCAAGAGAAGAGGGTGTTCTGAACTTTCTTGAGTTGCTTGACAGTGTAAAATCAGCATCAAATGAAATATCTTTCAAGCAATGGGTGACTGTTGACCATTGTACAATGGTAGACAAAGTGGAGCCACTTCATGAATACTTATCATTAAGCATGAAAATATCCCACATGGTTTATCATCATTTTGTTGCACAGCAGCAATCACAGTACTTAAAACAGTTGAAAGAAACGCTACCACCTTAGAGCAAGACAGTTAAATTAGGTGATTTGTCTGAAAATTATTCTTTCATTGTCCAAGATGCTGCCCAAGGATTACACTGGGACAATTCACAATGTATAGTTCACCCTTCTGTCATCTATTATAGATCATCTGCAGACCAGGAACTTAACCATTTTAGTGTCTGTTTCTTATCTTCATCATTAAAACTACACTATAATGGTTTACTCATTTATAAAAAAGCTTATGAATTATGTTAAATTCAGATGCCCACAACTGAAGTTGTACAATTTTTTGGATGGATGCGCTGGCCAATATAACAACAGATAACTTCACAAATCTCTGTTACCATGAAGAGGATTTTGGTTTGTTTTGTGAATGGCACTTCTTTGCTACATCCCATGGCAAAAATGCATGCCATGGGATTGGACGAACAGTGAAGAGAGCTAATGCTTGTACCAATTTGCAGAGAAGTACAGAGAGGCAAATTCTTACACTAGAAGACATATTTCAGTTTTGTGAAGAAAACTTGAGCAAGACAATAAATTTTTTCTTTGTAACTATATCTGATTTGAAAGATGCAGAACAAGGGTTAGAGCATTGATTCAAGGACAGTAGGGCTATTCTGGGAACTCAGAAATATCATAGATTTGTTCCCATAAACAAGGAAGAACTGATGGTGTATCTCATTTCAAGTGGCATTGGAGAAAAGAAAAGAATAAGGAAAAGTCATATTACTAATGAACCTGCAATGGTTGATAACCTAAAATGTGTCAAACCAGGAGAGTATGTTAGCTTCATTTATGACGGGCAAGTTTAGTATGAAATTGTGGAGGAATATTGTGAGGAGTTTGATGATACACAGTGAACTATTTACATCCATCTGGGTCATCAGAAGCAAGTGCATATCATTCTCCATCAAATAAGGATTCATGTGCAGTGCCAGGACATCATATATTAACTGTCATGAGTTGTCTTACACTAAGAGGAGGCATCAGAATTAAATATATTTTTCCTCAAAATATCAAATATGCCAAAATTGTATTAGGTTAACAGGTCTTCCTTATCATTATTGTAATTATTTTTTCAGTGAGGATTATCAGTGAAATATCATTTTTTTTTATTCTTGGAGATTTACGTCAAATCAAAATGATAGCTAAAATAAATTCTTAAATTGACCTGTAATTTATAAATATGGTGTCAACATAAGTTAGTTACATGAAAAGTAAAAGCATAAACAACCTTTTGATGATTGTTTCTAATAGCCAAGACCTTTGACTGTTTTTTATATGCAAAAAAAAATTATAATTTCAACTTTGATAGGTCACTTTAATAGAGCTTAAGTGTGAAAAATATGTAGAATTGACGGAAAACTTAAAAATATAGTGCTCACCTGTGTTAATTACTTGAAAAATACTAGCATAAACAAACTTCTTTTTTTTACTAATTCTAATAGCCAAAGCATAGGCCTTCATTTTTCTCATAATTTTTTTTCCATTTTGCTCCCCCCACCCCCCGGCAAATTTTAGCAAATGTATGATTTGGGCGACTTTTTTAACCTAAAGCTCTAAAACTTTCATATTTGGATTCTAAGTATATATACTTTTATATAATTATGACCATTATTACCCTAGTTATGGGTTACCGAATGTTAATGACCTCAAAATGCCTGAGGTTGTATCTCCTGAGGCGTTGGTTGGATTGACCTTAAAATTTCAGATAGGGGTTTAGGGCCCCAAAAGTTCCTATAAACCAAATTTCAGCAAAATCTGAGAGATGAGGTGTTAATTTGCAATTTTTCTGGCTGATCTCACAGAGAATGCCCCATTTAGAGAGAGACTTGTGAAAGCGACCCTAAGGAAGAAGATAAGACTGGAATGAATGCAAGAATTGCAAGGAAAGTAGAATGAAGGCCACAGTAAATGGGGGAAGAAATGTAGGAATATAGTGCACACAAATGACATGATAGAGAAAATGTGCCTGAATGGACAATGGTCAGCAGGAATAGAGAAGGGTTAGAGTGGTTTGCAAGAAAATGGAATGCGGAGATTGAGAAAGAAGTGAAAGGCATGGGAGTAAGGAAATGGAAAAATGAAATGGAACCAAAGGAAACCATGGAATGGAGCAAAGAGAAAGAAACACCAGGATACGTGAAGTGATATGATGGAAGCCTGGGTGGTGACCTACTCTTCCGTGCAAGGGCCCAAGGTATGGATGTGAATGTAAGAAACTATAGATGGTCCATAACTCAGAGCAAGATATGTCAGATCTGTGAATTAGGTGAGGATGAAACTGTGGAACATGTGGCACTGGAATGCGAGAAGTATGATAGAGATAGAACGGAGATGATGCGTGTTATCCTGACTGAATGGCGCTGTGAATCACATGAAGTGATTGAAAAGACTGGGAAAGAATGGATGACCCTGGTATTAGGACTGTATAATGAGATGAGACAACAGATGAGATGATTAGTGCTGTGAAAGAATTCCTAGAAAAAATGTGATATTAAGAAGTAGAGTGGAATAACTATGGTATTGTTTGTTTGTCTGGTTTTTTTTTCAGTAAACATGAAGATCCGAGGCATGCATTTGCCTCAGCTGTTCCTAGGTCTTGGGCCCATAATATTTGGTTAATGTTTGACCTTTTTTTACTAATTTTGAGGGGCTGCTCGCGATGGGGATGGCTTGTGTGGAGGATCGCCCTGCGATGACCCTGAGATTTCAATCAATAGGGATGGGCTGGCAGGCACAGCCCCCAGTATATAACATAACATAATTTCACAGATGTCAAAACCCACCCACAAAATGCATCCATAGGATTGTGTCCGATCATGCATCTACAATATACAATTCGAACCATCCACAGGAATGTGTCAAAAACAAAAAGCATCATCATCAAGACTCGTCAAAATCCAAATCAATCATAATATACAATAATAAAAAACTGCATCCGCAGGAATGAGTACAGAATATCTCCCAAAGTTAACCCTCCCTTCCCCCCTATATAATCATGTAATATGTGTTTGAATACATTCAAGTTTGGACAGTCTATCATCTCAGATGGCAAACTATTCCAGTAATCTACCACTCTATTGGGGAAAAAATATTTTCTAACATCCAACCTATACCTCTGTTTTTTAATTTTTAAGTGGTAACTCCTAGTCATATTACTACCCTCCAACTCATTCATCCCAGAACAGATTTTAAAAAGCTCCATCATATCTCCCCTCACACCTCTTTTCTCAAATGAGAACATATTTAGTACCTTCAATCTATCTTCATATTCAAGGTGCTTCAGGAAAGGTATTATTTTTATTACCCTCCTTTGTACTGACTCTAGAAGGTTGATATGTCTAAAATGTGGTGACCATGCTTGTATACAGTACTCTAAATGTGTCCTAACATACAGTTTAAGGATAACCTCTTTACTCTTGTAGCTAACATTCCTGTTAATGTATTCTAGCACCCTATTTGCTCTTATTTTTTGCCTCAATACACTGATTTGAAAACTTCAGTGACCTATCTACAACTACGCCTAAGTCCTTCTCATCCTCAACTGAATTCAGCCAATGCCCATCCATTTCATAGCTAAATTCCCTATTATTCCTTCCCATGTTAAGAATTTTGCATTTTTTAAGGTTAAAACACATCTGCCACTTCTGAGCCAAGCTAATAACTTATTTAAGTCACTCTTTGACTACAGCTGCCAATTTAGTGTCATCAGCCAAAATTGACACTTTGCTATTTACAGCCTCCTCCAATTCAAAACTTTACTACATATCCCATGCATTTTTAATTTGTGAACTAGTCTCCTATTTGGAACCTTATCAAAAGCTTTGCTAAAATCTAAGTAAATTACATCAACATTCTCTCCTTTATCTAACTGTTTAGTAACATAATCCATAAAATCCAATAAATTTGTTAGACACAATCTACCTCTTCTAAACCCATGTAGAGCATCATTTATTAACCTACCACACTCTAGATGGTCAGAAATCCCCTTCTTAACTATCTTCTCAAGAATTTTACAAACGATAGAAGTTAAGTTTACCGGCGTAAAGTTATTCGGGTCCTCTTTACTTCCCTTTTTAAAAATTGGCGCTACATTCGCTAATTTCCAATCATTTGGTATTTCTCCAAACTCTAGTGATCTAGTATATATCTTCTCAAAAGCTACTGCAATATTATCTACACCTTCTTTGAGTAACCTAGAATGAATGTTGTATGGGCCAGATGATTTACTAGTATTTAACTCCAATAAAAGCCCTTTAATTATTTCCCTGTTCACATTAATGGTATTCAACACTACTTCCCTTGACCTAGAATTATCATCAATTAATCTAACTGGTTTCTCTTCTGTGAATACTGAAGCAAAATGATCATTAAGGACCTCTATTATTTCCATGCTTTATAGAATTATTTAGATTTTAAGAAATGTTATTTCTGATATAAATAATCAAACCACCACCAGTCCTATCTCTCGCTTTGACTAATGTGCATATCATAACCCTATAGTTCAAATTCACATACATTGTCATTACATTTATTTTCATTAACACATGATTCTATTACACATATTATACTATATTTTCATCAATAATATAACTAAATAACTCATCTTTCTTATTTCTAGACTAGGAGCATTGGTCAACTCAGCCCTCCTTTCCCTGAAGCACCTCTTTTAGAATGCATATCTTTCACTCTATCTCCTCTGCATCTCTTTCCTTTCCCTGCCACACCCTGTACTCTTATATTTCCCTGGCCACTATCAGTAACTAGTTTCCTGCCTGCAAAGACCCAACGACACTATCTAACTCCTGCCACAATATGTCAACCCCAGCCTGGCTTAGATCGAGTCCATCCAATGCATACAATGCCTTATTCCCATAAAACACTAATCCAGACTCCTCACACAGGCCTTTCACATACTCATTCAGTCCAATTGCACGAGACCTCCATTCCATCACGACATCCAATCTCGAAAGCACAGTTGAAATAACGCCTTTCACTCTACTTTCACTCATCCTTCCAACTAACCTTTTGTACCTCTCTCATAACTCACATGAACCCACCTTCTTTACATCATTTACTCCCACATGCGTAATCACAAGTGCATTCCTCTCACACCCAGACAGCAAACTATCATACCTTTCAGACACAAAATTTACATGAGCACCTGGCAAACAAACTCTCACTCCCTTCCATTTGCTTGCATTCAACTTCCTATCTGAATATCTAATCTGAGAGTCACCCATCACAAGCACCTCAGTCATCCTCCTAGTCCCCCTAGGCCTAGTATTACCCTCCCTCCTGTTCTCATTCAAACTACCACTTATTTCACTTTCTGCCACAACCACATCATACCAATTACTTTCAAGCTCTTCTGCTCTCAGGGCATCGAATCTGTTAGTCAATCTAACAGGTTCCATGTCCCTCTTACTCACAGACCTAACCTGTCCTAACCTATCTATTTATCTATATTCACCCACCATTCATCTTCACACACATCAGTCACTTCTTTCTCTCCAGTCCCTAGTCTAGGCCTACCTTCCACCCTCCTCGTCCCAGCCACATTCTTCATGCATACACTCGCATCCCTTCTCATTTCATTCACCAACTCACTTAATCTCTTGCACTCATTATGCAACTGACTCACCTCATCTACCAAAGCCACATTTGCCCTAGTCACATACACACCAGGCATTCAGATACATTTGCTCTTCTTTCACCACTACAAAAATCACTTCATCCAAAGCAACAGCCATACTGAGAAACTTTTCAAAATATAGTTAAAATTCCTTTAGTATTATGTCTAACACTCAAAGTTAACTATCTTCCAGAACTTAAATATATTACACCGAAAAATCCAAAGTAAAAAAATGTCACTGAATAGAGAGCTCGCCGAGAACATTCCAATCACTATAAACAATTGTAATTGTTTATAGAATACTCACATTGTTTGTTTTTTACCAAATCCTTTCTGCGACTTGTGGGGCAGGGCTGATGTCATAACTGAACTTAAGGTCGCTTTATATTTTTGTTTTTTTTACTATTTTTATTACCATTTTTATACATTTAAATAAACTTAGCTAGATCTTTTAGAGGAACTAGTTTTTGTGGAGGAGGGGCTTTCTTTTAACCAGAAATTTCATTTTCAACATGGATTCTTCGAGTACTAGTTGCCCTAAAGCTGTTCTATAACTCTCCGGTTTATTTAATGATCGAGAAAAATTAATAACATTTTTGGCTGATCATAAATTAATTAAAGTTCATATTGATTGTGAAGAGTGTGGTCAGGCCTTAGCGATCAAAGATAATTTTTAATTTAGATGAGCTAAAACAACACGTGATTCAGCAACCGGCGGCGGCAATCTACATTTTATCAAAAGGTCAGCTCTAAATGGGACTTTTTTTCAAAATGACCTCTCTGTAGAAACTGCCATCTTCTGCAAAAAAATCCCTTATAGCAAAATTGGACTTCAAGAGATATACCACACTTTCCTTGCCCCTATTTCCGAACTATACCCCCCACAATAAAGTAAGGGTAAACCTGAAGATTGGCAGCACACCTGAAAAAGTAGGGGGGATAGCCGAATCTATCGGCACCAATTTCCGTTTATGTTTCATTCACCCTCGCATGAATTTTCATGTGTGTTTGATTCCTAGTCAAAAAGGAGGTATCTAAAGCGAAGAGAAGAACAGAGATATCATGCAAGTGTAAACCGCACATCCTCCCACCTGGCCCTCATGTGTGGCCGAAGGAGGTGAAATTCCTTTGTTGCTGTCCTCCTTTTAGGGGGCAGTTTTAGGAACTCTGGAAGATGTCCTGGCGACGACCTTACGGGAAACGGTCATGCTGGGGAAAGGGGGGGAGCCCTGATTTTAGCCAGGGTTGGGTATGGACCCTTTGTGTCGCCAGTTTTACCAGGGGAGCACCCAGGGTGGGGCCTTAGCCTCGTGAAGTGAGAGACTATCCTGAGCTCGAACAGCCAGGATTTCCTTGAGGAGACACGCACAATATTGCTTCGAGGAAGCAGGCTGCGGCTCTCCGCAATTGACACACTTGGCCTTATCGTGAGCGACCTTGGAGTAACTTACACAGGTTTCGGGTAACCCCAACTTTGTACGCTGACAAGAGCGATTAGTATGGCTGAAGCAGTGGCAGTAATAGCACGAATGCCTTCATGTGGTAGCGAAACTAACCGGCACGCACCGACTCAGGAAGCTTGTCACAGTCAAACATAACAAAGAGTGTAGCGGTGGGTCTCGAGGGGACTACCTGTTTTCATATCACACGTTCGACCTTAACCGCCCCATGGCTTGGTCACTTATCAAAGTGGCAGCAGACCCATCCATCCCTGCAGTCCCGGTGGATTGAGAGGAGTGTGAGGAATGAACCCACTTTTCTCCTGCACTAGCAGGAGCCCCCAGGCTGGATAGACTGTCCTCAGCAAGGTCTTTCTCCAGGATGGAGAAGGTCCTGGCAGTCGCAGGGGCACCAGTGGAGGAGGAGATCCCTCCCTTCCTTGTACTGCCTTGGAGACCCGAGCCATTTGAGGAGGACCTTGCATAGGAGCGGTCTCGAGTTCAGTGCTTGATGCCGAGCCCGGATTCGTCCCTAAGGAAGGCCCTGCCATCTGAGGCTGGGTGGCTCCGACAGTGGACGAGGGGAAATTGAGCCAGGTGGCGCCATTTAAGTCTACCCCTCCTGCCTGGTGACCTGACAGCCCTTCAGAATGGCGGCTCCACCTTGGCATGGTGTAAAAGTGGTAGAGTGTGAAGTGAGAAGGAAAGGGGATGTGAGGAAGGTATGGGTGAAGATGAAGCAGGTTGTTAAAAACCCACCATCCCAAACCGGATAGGGAGGGGATCATTATCCCCTCCCCCTCCCCCTCAGCCCCAATTCAAGATAGTTGGCTGAGAAGTTCAGTATCTACCCTATGAAAATAGAGGCCAACCAGAGAAAGTTGTGGGAGAGGTTGAAGGGGAGTGAGGAAGTACAGGCTGTCTGAAAGAAGAGGCCAAGCTGGGTCCGTACAGGGTGCACATACCAAGAAAGGGCGATGGGAGGTGGTTGGCCATGGTTGGAATGATGTGTAGGAGACTAGGATTGTGGCTAGAGGGTGGTCTCGTGGGAGGTGTATTAACCGATAGAGCAATTTTCATAGTATTTTAGGGGCAGGATGCCAGTTTCCTCATTAGGGCTGAAGTTGGGGAAGAGTTAAAATCTCCTAAAGCAATTCCGATTGCACTATGATGGATTGGGTTTAGTTTAAAAAGTAGATTTGTTTGCAGCACTGTATACTGTTGAGCCATAGTCCAGTTTATTTTGTATATAGGCAGTATAAAATTGGAGAAGTGTTTCCTGAGATGCACCCCACTTCACTTCAGGAATACGACGCATCAGGACAAGATGATTGAAGCAGTTTTCTCGTAGATAGTTGATGTGGATGTTCCAGCTTAGGGTTGGGCCATCCAAGCATAGTCCGAGGAATTTGTGAGATGCATAAGGGAGGAGGGGGTCCTACACGTGGACGGGTGAACAACATTGATTTACAGCTGAGGTGTTTGGGCAGTACAGGTGATGAAGACATCATCTGCATATACTAGTGATGTTGTATGGGTGTTTATCGGCAAGTCTGATATATATATATATATATATATATATATATATATATATATATATATATATATTGTGAAGAGGAGGGGGCTTAGTGTATTGGCGGCAGCAACCACTGAGGATGTGAAGCATCCACTACTGATACAAAGGTCCAACATAGCAGAAGCCCTAGCAGGCTCCACCCTGATGCAGAGGCCTGGGGGGTGTGAGGAGATAAAGATGGGTTGATGAGAGTAGGGCTTGAAAAAGGGCATGGCATGGACAGCTTATGGTGGCAGTTGGGTCCCACTGAGGGTAGGGGCCATTAAAATCTCCATTTTTTTTAAGGGGCTATCTGGCGACTGCCAACTTAGGCATAAGTTGCCGTAAACAAACAGCCTAATTCTAGGCTACTTTAAAAAAATTTGAAAAGAAAACAATAAAAAGAAATAACAATTAGGAAGCAATAACAAAAACTAAACCTAGTTAAATGCAAGGGAGAAGGCCGGCCTCCCCCCAAAAGTCAACAAGTCTACCAGTCAATGTGCACACACTCATCGCGAATACAAAGGACAGGCGGTAGCGACCCCACCCATCACGGTACCGGGGCAGGTAACATGCAGGAAGATCACCCAGAATGGGAAATTTGACAAGAATGTGCCAAACAGTCTGGGAGCTGATGCAGTCATCGCAATAAGGCGCAGGCGGGCGCTCAAACAAATAGCGATGCGTCACACGAGTGTGTCCGATTCGCAGACGACAGAAAGCGACCTGAAGCCGTCGCAGAATTGGGGGATAGGTCCATGGGAACAGTCGCGGCGCAATGGCACACAACTTTAAGTTCCCTTTGACTGTCTCCAATCTTCTTTGCCAAGCAGTCTGAAGAGCTGCCTGTATTCCTGCCATGTAGTCGGTGTGAGGAAGAGTGAAACGAGGGTCCGGTCGCAGAGTCCTCGCTGACTCTTTGGCGCCCTCATCGGCGCGCTCATTCCCCGCAATTCCTACATGTCCAGGAACCCAGCAGAAGATAATCTCAACATCCGCCCGGCTCGCCAAAACCGTGGCGTCACAGATATCGCGAAACAGGGGATGCGGAGATTCCAATGCCCCAAGAGCACTCAGGGCGCTTTGTGAGTCGCTATAGATCACAATCCGGTCTCCAAACCGGGCACGTTGCGTAATCTCCCGTACTGAGTGGTGAATGGCCACCAGCTCAGCCGTGAAGATAGACGCAGCGCCAGGCAGAGCCCCGCTGACTTCAAACAGAGGGAAAACGGCGTGGAAGCCGACCCCCTCTTGGGACTTGGAGCCATCCATATACACTGGCACGGTTCCAGCGTGACACGAGGCATGCTCCAAATAGGTTGAACGCAATACTCCATGCGCAGTACAAGCTTTGGGAGCAGATGCATGGTGACAAATAGCCAAATGTGGTACCCTCCAGGGTGGCGTCCTGGGCAGAACCAGGGGCGTCACCGGCCCGAGAACTATATCTAGCTCTCTTAGGGTATGACTGGCGTCTCTCGGCGGCATAGGCACCATCGAGATCAGCTGCGGATGCAGTGAAAGCTGTTGGCGACTGAGGGAGGCGCCGGGCGAGTGGCATCTTCCCAGCATCGACCAACAGGCTCTCAATGGGGAAAGTGCGGAAGGCACCGGTCGCAAGGAGAAGGCCGGTGTGGTGGATCGAATCCACCTTCCGCAATAAACACTCAGCTGCGGATGCATAAAACTCTCATCCGTAGTCGAGCTTCGAGCGAACAAAGGATCGATAAAAAAGTAAGGCAGTAGCCCTATCAGCGCCCCAAGCGCTGAATGTCACAGAGCGGAGAATGTCCATGGCGCGGGTACAAGAGACCCGAGGGCTGCGAATATGAGCCTCCCAGGTGAGGCGTCGGTCGAATACAAGACCAAGGAAACTGTGCAAATCAACCAAATCCAGGCGCACCCCATTAAGAAACAAATCTGGGTCGGGGTGAAGCCGTGGATGGCCTAGCGACCATCTTCAGGGGTGTTGCCTCCTGTGAGTCTAACGACTAGGTGGAGGCGCATGGCTGTTTCACCTTACAGGAAATGGGCATGCTGGGGGAAGAGGGGGAAGCCCTGCTTTGAGCTGGGGCTGGGTATGAACCCTTTTTGCCGCCAGCTTTACCAGGGAAGCGCCCAGGTTGGGTAGAGCACGCAGAAGGGCTCCAAATGGGTGCGGAAACAACTGTGCTCGTTGGCCTGGATGGGCCAGGAGCAGAGGGTGCCTTTCTAACTATTGAGGCATATGACGTCCCAGGGAGAGCCAGGCGCCCAAGGACCAAGTCCTTAGCCTCGCGGAATGAGAGTCGATCCTGGGCCTGAATGGCCAGGATTTCGAAGAAACGCGGTGCGGCTCTCCGCAATTGACACACTTGGCCACACACGATTTGGACTTATCGTGTGCGACCTTGGAGCAATTTACACATACTTCGGGTGATCCCGACTTTGAAGGTCTACATGAGCGATTCGTATGGCCGAAGCGGTGACAGTAATAGCACCCCTGCGGAAGTGGCACAAATGCCTTCACGCGCTAGCGGTACCAACCGGCACACACCGACACAGGGAGCTTGTCACAGTCGAACGTGACGAAGAGTGTAGGGGTGGGTCTCGAGGCCCCTCCCTGTTTTCTCATCACACATTCGACCTTGACTGCCCCATGGTCGGCCAGCTCTAGGGTGATGTCCTCAATAGAGTAGTCAACGAGTTCCCTCGCATAAACTAGTCCTTTCACAAAGTTCATGGTAGAGTGCGGCGTTACACTCACCGGGGGCCATGAAGTGTCCGGAGAGCACTTATTTTGGCCGCCTCGGCGGGATTCGCCGCATTCGCCAGAAGGCTCCCATCCGAGAAACGGGTCACCTTCGGCTCTCTACCAATTGCACTAGCTAATCCTCTCCTCTGATGGATCATGTTGCCCTTGGAGAACATGCTGCCATCAGTGGAGCTAATAACAAGGAAGCGTTTGAAGCCAGCGGGCTCGAAAATGCCAGGTAACCTCTGAATCAGGGGGCCCGATGTCACCGAGGCTCCGCCCTGTGCACTTTTGGTCTTAGTCAGGGGCTCCGCAACCAGGCAGGCAGAGGGGCCATATGTGCCGATCTTGGCTTGGTCGCTTGCCACAGTGGCAGCAGACCCATCCATCCCCGTAGCTCCTGCGGATGGAGAGGAGCCCCGAGTCTTTTTTGTCTTTTTCTTTTTTGGAGAGGAGGGAATGAACCCGCTTTTCATCTCCGCCGGAAGGAGCCCCCAGGCCAGATGGACTGGCCTCAGCCAGGTCCTTCACCAAAATGGAGAAGGTCCTGGTGTTCGCAGGGACACCGGTCAGAGGAGATCCCTCCCTTCCTTGTACTGCCTCGGAGGCCCCAGCCATTTGCGGAGGACCTTGCATAGGGGTGGATTCGGGTTTGGTGCTTGGTGCCGAGCCCGAATTCCCCCCTATGGAAGGCCCTACTGTTTGAGGCTGGGTTTCCTCAAAGACCATGTCTATGGTCAGCATCTACCCTGTGAAATTAGAGGCTGACCAGAGAAAGTTGTGGGGAGAGGTTGTATGAAAAGCAAAGCAAGGAAACAAGTGTTTTGAAGGAAGGAGAAGAGGTTAAGCTGGGGTCAGACGGGGTGCTGAGTCCCGTCACCACGGCGGCCAGGATGGCAAATTGCCGCACCCCTTACGGGATTAAAACCTCCAATGACAAGGCTCGAAGGGGAGAGTTGTACGAATTAATGGCTAAATTCTTGCTGTTACTGGGAGACACGGGTTGTAGCAGATCATTATAACACACCAGGTTCCACCAATATCAACCTGGACAGCTAATAGTTCCAGTATACTGTGGTGAGATGGTGTAAGAGTGCGGGTGCGATAGGTCAGCCCATTTCGTATAAGCAGAAGAAGACCACCACTTACCCTGTTGAACCTGTCTCTGCCCATATTGTGTAACCTATGAACTATGGGGAAAAAATGGGGTGAGCCAAGTCTCACAGACCCCAACTAAGGTGGGGCAGATAGAGTCAAGAAGTAGGAAGAGGTCTTTAATTTTGTGACATAGAGAACGGCATTCTAGAAAATTAAGGGGCTTTGTGATGCTGCCATTATGCAAAGAATGATAAGTTGGATAGCACTTGGAAGGAGTGAGCATGACCTGTTGAAGGGATGACCCGGATTGTAATAAAGAAATAAATTCCCTTAGGAGAGACATGATCTGGGTTATGAGTGGTTGTTTGTGGGAGCTTCTTTGAGATGGTGTATTGGCACATTCTGAATCACTGGGGAGAACAGATATGGTGGAGCATTTGGGGAAGCTAGGTTCCCAGGGTGATGGTATTGTCTGGTGCCAGTTTTCTTAGGAGTCATCTTTCTGACAGATCTATATGAAGAGGAGGAGGTAGAGGATTGAGGTATTATTGTATGGATTTTTGCCTTGGGCATCCTATGGGCAGGAGCAGCAGCAGCCTTGGCATATGTAGGCTTTTGATGATGCTTATTATTTGTTGTGGCTTTTGGGAGAGGGTGGACATCCAACAAGGATGTTGTGGATGGGTAGGATTGTGTAGCAAAGGTTGTGTTAGCATTTTCAGTAGCGTATATGAAGCGAAGCTGTGAATGTGTGGGAGTGCCATTAGCCTTGCCTTCTCTGTGTAAGGACAGCTGTTGGAGGAAGGACAGTGGTCATCATCACAAAAATAACAGTGGGGGATAGTGGTGTAATTTTGGCCTTCAGGAAATCCGCTACATCTACTGCATCTCTGTGATGATTTGCATGTCAGTGTCCCATGGCCAAAATGCTGACATATGTAGCACCTCAATGGGGGAAGGTAGTAAGGGATAACTTTATACAAGGTAAATCCTAGTACCATTCTCTCAGGAAAACCTCCTACAAATTTTAGACGCACAGAGTAGGTGTTGGCATCAGGGTGGGGTGGCAATCTGGAGATTTCAAGCAGGCTGGGGCTGCTGTTGACATCCAAGATCCTGAGATTCTCTTTCGGGTCTTCTTCTGTAAGGGAGACTGGGGGACCATAAATTCTCCCATATTTATATTTACCTAGAGTAGCATCCTCAGGCTGCCAGCACTTGACTGACCATTCACCAAGAGTGGAGATGTCTTCTAATTCAACCTCCAGTTTCCTTAGGTCACTAGGTTCTATTCTTAGCGCAGAACCTTTGCCTAGGATTCAACATGAGTGCTCTTTGATGAGCTTGTGGAATGGTGAAGCATTCAGGGCAGATGTTGTGGTGGAGCGAATGTGAGTGTGTGTAAAAGGGCCATTCTCCCACCCCTTTTCTCAGTACCCTCTCCCTCCCTCTGTAAGAATGTGTGTGAATGGGAATGGGTTTGTTTTATTTTTGTTTATTTTATGTATAAAATGATTACCATGTTTTTCTTTCTTTCCAGGCGTTATATTCTGGAAAGATAGTAGCTAATTTTGAGATATCAGTAAATATAAAAATAATATTGTACTTTGCTTAAAATAAACTTTTATCAAAGCGTCATATTCTGGAAAGAGAGAGTGGAAGTGTGGACTGATAGCAAGAGGGGTTCTCTAGATGAGTGCTCCGCCCAGCCCTGAGACGGAGGGCTTTCGTGCCTCTCTAACCACCTGAACCGCCATACCCGCCTTCGTTGACAATCCTGCCTCCTTCTAAGTTAGCCTACTACCACCCACCTCCAGCACACAAGTGATAGCGCGTGCCCCCTTTTCGTTCGGTTGTGGTTGTGTTTTTTTTTGTTTTGTGTAGAATATAAGTAAATTGTTGTATTCGCCGGTTATAAAATTCTCGTTTGGTATCGTATTTGGATTGGGAAATCCAGCCTCATTTTGAAGTGTGCACACTTCCCTTGTGAATATAAATTGCTGTAAATATAACTGTAACTATCATTGTATTTTTTTTTGTAAGTAAAGGGACTGTATATACAATCCATTTTATTCTCCCTCGATTTCTCACGTCCGGACAGTGTAGGAAGCGGGTTGGATCGATTATCGATTGGGATTAGATATATTTTCGGCCCGCTACAATGTGACCTTAAGGGGAAGGATGAAAATGGACTTACCCTCGGTGAATTTTACTAGGACGACATTTTGGAAGTTTGAGACATCCTGAGGGGCTAAGGCTGAGGTGGTGGGTAAATGACATGGTCTGGTTATGTTTCCCTTACCAACATTGAGGCCAAATTAAGGGCGAGGATCCAGTGGGGAAGATGAACGACTCGGGCCACGTTTAGCCTTTGGAGTTGGGGAAATGTCCATTGGAATGTCCACAGGGTGAACAAGGCTGAAGGCCTAGCTCTCCCGGGTAGAGAGTGGTTTATACACTGCAGTAGGGCAAATATTAGTACCGGTATGCAGGTAAGATAGCGTATAAGGAAGAAGATTGGGTAAACCTGAAGATCAGCGGTGCAACCGATTGGATGCAAAATATTTCATCCCTGTTCCAATATGTTTCACCATTTTTAGTAAATTCAAGGGGATTGCTTGTGGGGGAGATATCACTGCGGGGGGAACCCCCCCTACAATGATCCTGAGGTAAACATGAAGATCGGCGGCATGAACGATGGGACGCAAAATATTTTGTCTCTGTTCCAATTTTCACCTTTTTGGAGTAAATTCAAGGGGACCTCTCGTGGGGAGTTTATCACTGCAGGGGGACCCCCTACGATGATCCTGAGTTTCAATCAATTGGGGGTCTGGGGGCACAACCCTACAGTATATAATCATAATTGTTTATAGAATAATGTTCTAATTTTTTTTAACGTAAGGAAGTAGTTTTGGAGGAGCCTTTTGTCTGGAGGAGAGATGACTTTTAGGTGGTAAATTCAGTTTTAACATGGCTTCTTATCTGCAATTTGCCCTTCATCTATTATCAAACTTTCTGCTTTATTTTCAGATTGAGAAAAGTTAACATTTTTGGACGATCATAATTTGCTTAAAGTTAAAAATGATTGTGAAGTTTGTGGTCAGGCATTAGATATTAAAGATAATTATGAATTTAGATGTACAAAAACTAAACATGACTAAAGTGATCACCATTATTTTAAATAATCAGCTTTGAATGGGACTTTTTCTTAAATTAGAGGGCTACAAACATCAAACTGACAACCATTCAAAAACTTTGTTGACCCGGAAAGCAGAGCATCTAAAATATTGAGAGAGTTTGGCGGGATGCAAGGAATTCAATCCTGAAATACAGATGAAAAACCAACCAGTTTGACACCTATCTCGCAACCGTCATCTTCTGCAAAAAATTCCTTTTTACCGGTAAAAACGGGAATTAAAGAGATTCCACGCTTTCCTCACCGCTATTTCAGAAATATATCCACCGCAATAAAGTAAGAAAACAGCATTTTTTGCTTGGTTATTTTCTGGGTATTTTTTTTACAAAAATGGCACTGGGTATATTTGAACTAGGACTCAAACGCACATGAATATGCATGCGTGGGTGAATGAAATGGTAAACATGAAGATCAGTGGATCCGAGTCATAGCTTATTTGGGGCTATTTTTCCTAGATACTTTTTCTTAGCTGAAATCTATGTGGATGATTATATACTGGGGGGCACACCCCCCCAGACCCCACCAAATGATTAAAATCTCAGGATCATCATAGGCCCATCCCCCCCAATTAGCCAACACTCAAAATAAGCTCAAATGGCATCCACCCATATTTGCAACATTTAACAGGGAGTGATTGTGGGGGTTTTATCACTGCCGGGAACCCCCCTACGATGATCCTGAGTTTCAATTGATTGGGGGGGTCTGGGAGGCACAGCCCCCCCCCCCCAGTATATAATTATAATTGTTTATAGAATAATGTTCTAACGTTTTTGGTAATACTTCAGTTTAGGGGTGTACGATAGGGGGCGCTGTTTCTGGGCTACAATTTTGTGCTATAATTTAGGCGTCAGACGTTATAAGGCAAAGACCCTCATTTCAAAAGTAACTAAAAATGATCATTTTTGGCAGAAATAGCTCAAAATAGGAGGCGCTATCATCTTTATTATTTTGATAAACGTGCAGAGCTGATCGCACATTTATCCAAATAACAAAGACAATAGCGCTACCTAATTTAGGCTAAAGCCGCTGAAAATTAACATTTTTTTAGTATATGAGTATATACTTGGAGGCTGTGCCCCCAGACCCCCCCAATTGATTGAAACTCAGGATAATCGTAAGGGGTTCCCCCTGTAGTGATATCTCCCCCATGAGAAGTCCCCTTGAATTTACTCAAAAAAGGTGAAACATATTGGAACATGGCCGAAATATTATGCAGCCAGGACCAGGAAACAGTGGAGGCGAGCATGTGATGCAGATCTTCAGGTTTACCTTATGTCCACTTTTCACTATTATAATTGAGCCGTGCTTCTTTTAAATGAGACCACAATCTATAGAAAAGTCTATTAAATTGACTGAGGAATTAACACAAGTCATATTGAAGTCGAAGCAGCAGATAAGGATGAAAACTATGATATTTTATACTTGGACTTTAGTAAGGCTTTTGATCGAGTGCCACACTTACGGCTTCTGAGCAAAGTTAAAGCACACGGGATCGATGGCAGTATATTTAGGTGGATTCAGTCATGGCTTGGTGACAGACAGCAAAGAGTTAGTATAGATGGAGTTAAATCTGAGTGGGGGTGTGTTAGCAGTGGAGTTCCGCAAGGATCTGTTTTGGGTCCCTTGCTATTCTTAATTTATATTAATGATCTTGACATAGGTATAAGTAGTGACCTGAGTAAATTTGCTGATGATACTAAGCTAGGTAGGGCCATTAGGGCTGATTCTGATGCTGTTGTAATGCAGGAGGAATTGACCATTCTGTCCAATTGGGCCGAGAAATGGCAAATGAAGTTTAACATAGACAAATGTAGTGTACTTAGTATAGGTAGAAATAATCTACTGAATAGTTATAAATTAAATGGGAGAAATTTAGGGAGGACCGATTGTGAGAGGGACTTGGGTATTTTGGTAAGTTCAGACCTTCGTCCTAGAAAGCAATGCCTAAATGCTAAGAATAAAGCTAATAGGATATTGGGATTCATTAGGAGGAGTGTAAGCAATAAGAGTGCTGAAGTCATTCTAAAACTGTATCTGGCGCTAGTTAGGCCTCATCTAGACTATGCAGTACAATTTTGGTCACCATATTATAGGAAGGATATTGATTTGCTTGAGACTGTGCAGAGAAGGATGACAAAGATGATTGGTGGGCTAAGGAACTTACCTTATGGTGAAAGGCTCAGAAAACTAAATCTTCATACATTGGAAAGGAGAAGAGTCAGAGGGAAATTGATTGAAGTCTTCAAATGGGTAAAAGGATATAATAAAGGGGATCTGGGTAAGGTTCTTATACTTAGTGAACATGACAGGACACGTAGCAATGGGTTTAAGCTTGATAAGTATAGGTTTAGGAAGGAGATTGGGAGGAATTGGTTTACAAATCGTGTGGTAGATGAATGGAATAGGCTCACTAGACATGTGATAGAAGCCTCCTCTCTGGGTAGTTTTAAGAATAGATTAGATAAATATACATATATGTACATATGTATATATTTTTCTAAGGAGTGGGGAGATTATTTTGCGGTTGCATGAATGGACATAATCCTCTGGATGCATTTTATGTATATTGTAGATTAGATCTGACGAACTCCTGTAAAGGGTGACAATGTTGATGACTTTTCTCTGGTAAGAAATCTTTTGTGTGTTGACTGGAACAGGAGCTGCCAAGTGTAGGCCATGAATGGTCTTTTGCAGTCTCCTTCTTTTCTTATGTTCTTATGTTCTTATGAATTCACAGGAATTACGCTCTTTTAACTCCTTGGTTTCATGGTTGCCAATGTTTAAAATACGGTTGGGTAAATATGTAGATTGGTGGCACGAACGATGGGACGTAAACTATTTTGTCCGTATTCCAATATGTTTCACATTTTTAGAGTAAATTTAAGGGGACTGCTCGTGTGGGGATATACACTGTAGGGGGACCCCCTTTAGATGATCCTGAGGTTCAATCAATTTGGTGGGGGTCTGGGGGGCATAGATCCCCAATATATAATCATAATTGTTTATAGAATAATGGGTAATACTTCTGATTAGAGGCACACGGTAGGTGGCACTGTTAGTAAGCTACAACTTTGGTCTACAATATATGTCTTATGACATCAGACGGTAGCTTCAGATGTGACCAAACATGGCGTTATATTTTTTTTTGGGGGGGGGGGGTGCAACCTTTATTCTGTATTATTTACTAACTATCTGCGCCTCTGCTCATTTATAGTTTTTTTCTAAGTTAGTTAAGGTTTCTTGATGTCTTTTATTGTTTTTTTTTCCTATTTTTTGTTTCCCTGCAGATGATAACAGCTTTTTACTGGCAACATCGTAGCTATATATAGGACCCGCTGGGCAATGTTTCGGTTTTGTCATAGCTTCTTCATGCTCTAGTAGTGCTTCTTTGTTATTCAAATTCGGGTTTATTTTGCATGACTGAAAAAAAACTTTAATTTTTTAGAGGCGCATAAACTAATCGAGAAAACTATAAAATGCCTGAAATTCAGTGCGAATTAAGAATTTTCAGAAATTTTAATGTTTCATTGCACTAAAATATATATTAAAAAAATCAGTAAGCAACAGCGGTGCCGTTTCAAACAATTAGCATATAGAGGTACATTTTTTGCAGGTTCCCATTTAAGTTTATAAGACATTGTTCAAATTTTAGATTTTTTTGTAATTAATCGTTTTCCATAAGTAAGTAAGTATTGTTTGCCATTAGGTTACCAGGTTTTTCTGCCAGTAAAAAGCTGTTGTCATTCGCACAAAACAAAAAATATGAAAAATAAAATAGGAAAAAGAACAGTAAACTCAAAGGGACTGCTTGTGAGGGAGATATCAATGTGGGGGACCACCCTACGATGATCCTGAGTTTCAATCAATTAAGGAGGATCTCCCCCCCAGTATATAAAATTAAATTGGGGGAGGTCTCCTAATTTTTATAATGTTCTGCCATTTACAAAGGTGAATGCTTTAACTACATCATAAGAACATAAGAACATAAGAAAAGAAGGAGACTGCAAAAGACCATTCATGGCCTACACTTGGCAGCTCCTGTTCCATTCAACACACAAAAGATTTCTTACCAGAGAAAAGTCATCAACATTGTCACCCTTAACAGGAGTTCGTCAGATCTAATCTACAATATACATAAAATGCATCCAGTGGATTATGTCCATTCATGCAACCGCAAAATATAATCTTCCCACTCCTTAGAAAAATATACACATATGTACATAAAAAAAAGTCAGTCCCATCTAGCAGCTTCATCCATATATTTATCTAATCTATTCTTAAAACTACCCAGAGAGGAGGCTTCTATCACATGCCTAGTGAGCCTATTCCATTCATCTACCACACGATTTGTAAACCAATTCCTCCCAATCTCCTTCCTAAACCTATACTTATCAAGCTTAAACCCATTGCTACGTGTCCTGTCATGTTCACTAAGTATAAGAACCTTACCCAGATCCCCTTTATTATATCCTTTTACCCATTTGAAGACTTCAATCAATTCCCCTCTGACTCTTCTCCTTTCCAATGTATGTAGATTTAGTTTTCTGAGCCTTTCACCATAGGGTAAGTTCCTTAGCCCACCAATCATCTTTGTCATCCTTCTCTGCACAGACTCAAGCAAATCAATATCCTTCCTATAATATGGTGACCAAAATTGTACTGCATAGTCTAGATGAGGCCTAACTAGCGCCAGATACAGTTTTAGAATGACTTCAGCACTCTTATTGCTTACACTCCTCCTAATGAATCCCAATATCCTATTAGCTTTATTCTTAGCATTTAGACATTGCTTTCTAGGACGAAGGTCTGAACTTACCAAAATACCCAAGTCTCTCTCACAATCAGTCCTCCCTAAAATTCTGCCATTTAATTTATAACTATTCAATGGATTATTTCTACCTATACTAAGTACACTACATTTGTCAATGTTAAACTTCATTTGCCATTTCTCGGCCCAATTGGACAGAATGGTCAATTCCTCCTGCATTACAACAGCATCAGAATCAGCCCTAATGGCCCTACCTAGCTTAGTATCATCAGCAAATTTACTCAGGTCACTACTTATACCTATGTCAAGATCATTAATATAAATTAAGAATAGCAAGGGACCCAAAACAGATCCTTGAGGAACTCCACTGCTAACACACCCCCACTCAGATTTAACTCCATCTATACTAACTCTTTGCTGTCTGTCACTAAGCCATGACTGAATCCACCTAAATATACTGCCATCGATCCCGTGTGCTTTAACTTTGCTCAGAAGTCGTAAGTGTGGCACTCGATCAAAAGCCTTACTAAAGTCCAAGTATAAAATATCATAGTTTTCATCATTATCTGCTGCTTCATACACCTTACTATAAAAAGACAGCAAATTAGTCAGACAGGATTTACCCTTACTAAAGCCATGCTGTGATTCTTTTATCAACTTATGCTTATCCAAGTGATCTCTAATATTCCTTGCTATAATAGATTCCATCATTTTCCCTACCACTGATGTCAAACTTACTGGTCTGTAATTAGACATATTTGTTTTATCCCCTTTCTTAAATATAGGTATCACATTGGCTTTCTTCCATGCCACTCTCCAATGATTTTCTAAAGATGCATTCTAGGGGCTCACTTAACACATCCTTACATTCTTTCAAAATTCTAGGAAAGAGCTCATCAGGACCGGGTGCTTTACTACTTTTGATTTTATCAATTTCCTTTGTCACTATCTCCTTTGTGATCAATATATCCTTTAATTTCTCTTCATCATTACCCTGAAAGATCATTGACACCTCAGGTATATTTAGAGTATCCTCCTGTGTAAATACTGAGAGAAAAAAGTCATTTAGCATTCCAGCCATTGAGTCCCTATCACTCACTAATTCTCCATTGGAATCTATAAGTGGGCCTATTTTATCTCTAACCTTAGTTTTGTATAATTGATAAAAACTTTTAGGATCTTCCTTTGCCCTATTTGCCACTTTAATTTCATAATTTCTCCTTGCTACTCTAACTAACTTTTTAACATCTCTTGCTAGTTCATTATATCTCTGCCTTAAGTGATCCTCCCCATTTTTTATTTTCCTATAAATGCCCTTTTTAATGCCAATATAATGCTTAATTTTATCTGTCATCCATTTTGGGTCATTATTTTTAGTCCTAATCTCCTTATATGGAATGTTAATCATCTGACCTGTAATTAATTGCTCAATTATTCTTTCATACTCCTCTTCAATTGTAATCTCTTCCTCCTGGTGATTATTGTCTCCACTAACTGATATCATTGAATCTATTCCTGAATTGATTTCATTGCCTGGTTTCTGTACAACTGCCTCCAGGTAAGTCCTGAGCCCATTATAATTTGCTCTTCTAAAGTCAGGAATTTTAACATTGTTCATGCTACTATCAATACCATTCCATTTCATCTTGAATCTAATTTCACAATGGTCACTATTACCCAAATTTCCTCCAATCTCAGTATCCTTAATAACTTCTTCCCTATTTGTCAGAACTAAATCCAGTATATTATTACCTCTAATGGGTTCGTTAATAATCTGCCTCAGAAAATTATCTTGGACAACATTCAAAAATTCCTCAGCCTCCTGATCACCCACAAGAGCTTCCCAGTCTATATTTCTGTAATTAAAATCGCCCATTATACACACATGCTTACTTCTACATGCCCGTTCAATCTCCTGCCACAGAAGATTTGAAGCTTCCTTACTAAGATTTGGTGGTCTGTATAATAATCCTAAGACAAGCTTGTTTTTACCTTCCTTTACATTTAGCCATAATGACTCTGTGTTATCATCTAATTTAATTGTACTGTTTACACAACACTGAAGATTATCTTTAATATAAATAATAACCCCTCCTCCTCTCTTCCTATTCCTATCTGTATGGAACATGTTAAAGCCCTCAATCTCAACCTCAGGTTTAAAGTGATTACCTGCCAAATCAAGCCATGACTCTGTTATCGCAATATATCAAAATTCTCTTAGAACATAAGAACATAAGAAAAGAAGGAGACTGCAAAAGACCATTCATGGCCTACACTTGGCAGCTCCTGTTCCAGTCAACACACTTGCTAATGCTCTTAAGAGATCTATCTTATTCCTTATACTCCGACCATTTGTGTAGTATATTTTTAAGTTTTTTTTATTATTCCCATCTTCATTGCATTGTGCTTTTTTATTCCTAGTTATCTGCTCATTCACTTGTGCATTATATCAGCGTCTGTAATCGTTTTGCGAATTATAATAGGGGTGGGGGGGTATGACGTCAGAAATGCTTGATATCAATTTTTCTTTCCTACTAAATAGCTTTTTATTATCCTCATTCGGAGTCATTTTTATTTTTCAATATATTTTTCCCCATTTTACTATTTTTGTTACCTTCTTTTATACATTTAAATGGAATTGGCTAGATCATTTCAAGGAACTACTTGTTTTTTAGCAGTTTGGGTGTCAAATATTTCCCTTTTACGCAGTTTGAAAATAATCATCGAATTTTGTCCGTCAGCTATTGCGGAATTATTAACCCTAGTTTTTGATAAAGATAAATTAAACACCTTTTTGGATGTGTATAATTTAGTGCGAATTAAAAGTGAATGCGACATTTGTGGCCAAGCATTAGATGGGAACCCTAACTTTGAATTTAGATGATCAAAAATAAAATTTGATTCAAGTCAGCTAGATTTCAAATAGGGCGCAGATGCGCAAAATAAATAAGCTTTCCTCTTCGCTATTTCGGAAGTATAACCACAGCATTCAAGTACGGGAAACAAAGTGTTTCGTTTGGTTATTTTCGGGCAATTTGGTAACTAAAATGGCCTACGTTAACAGCATTTTCGGTGGGTTTAATTTTGAGATTTCCCCCCAAAAAAAATGCCGGCACCTAGCATTCGAACAAAACTCAAACGCGCATGAATATTCAAACACGGGTGAAGGATAACGCGCATGAAGATTCAAACACGGGTGAACGATAATATTTACACAAAAAAAATTTTTCAGGCCAGGCCGACAATCTACATGTTTACCAAAATCTTTTGTGTGTTGACTGGAACAGGAGCTGCCAAGTGTAGTCCATGAATGGTCTTTTGCAGTCTCCTTCTTTTCTTATGTTCTTATATATACTCTTGGTAAATATGTAGATTAGCGGCCCGGCCGAAAAAAAAATTTGTGTGTAAATATTATCGTTCACTCGTGTCGGAATATTCATGCGCGTTTAAGTCATTTTCGAATTATTATTCTATAAACAATTAGGATTATATACTGGGGGCTGTGCCCCCCAGACCCCCCAAAAAATTTAATGAAACTCAGGATCATTGTAGTGTAGTCCCCCCATTGTGTTTACCCCCATACGAGCCGTCAACTTAAATGTACTCAAAATTGTGAAACATTTTGGAACACGGAGGAAATAGTACGTCCCATCGTTCGCGCCGATAATCTACATATTTACCATACTCTTATACAAAAAATATATACCAAAAATATAACGCCGTAATTGGTCACATCTGACATCATAAGACATATTGTAGCCTATAAACAGCGCCACCTACCATGCGCCTCTAAATTAAAGTGTTACCCAGGCATTTACTAAATAATAAAGAAGGAAAAAACAAAATAACAAAACAAATACGCGGTGATTGGCCACCTTAGAAGCTACCGTCTGAACTCATAAGGCCTAGATTGTAGCCCAGGAACAGTGCCCGCTATCGTGCGCCTCTAAACTGAAGTATTACCATGGTTTTTTTTAAGTTTTTATTTAACCAGGAGCTGCCAAGTGTAGGCCATGAATGGTCTTTTGCAGTCTCCTTCTTTTCTTATGTTCTTATGTAACCAAACGCGCATGAATATTCATGCGCGGGTGAACGAAATACCGTAAAGCATCCAGCATATACAATGAGTCAGAAGGGAATCCAAGATAATATATTATGAATCACAACAAAAAGTAAACCAGGTGATTTTTATCCGCAATAGGATTATAGGCTGCATCGCCTTTAGAATAATATGATTCATGTTGTAATGACCCGCTTTCTTAAAGTTATGTTTTATAGCTTTTCATATTAGATACCTGTAAGCATATATATATATATATATATATATATATATA
Organism: Ceratothoa steindachneri; assembly: GCA_963969495.1. Classification (NCBI taxonomy): domain Eukaryota; kingdom Metazoa; phylum Arthropoda; class Malacostraca; order Isopoda; family Cymothoidae; genus Ceratothoa; species Ceratothoa steindachneri. Next base: position 4,301,873 of record OZ018333.1, on the reverse strand, counting down.
TATATATATATATATATATATATATATATATATATATATATTCTTCTTCCAACAAGCATTCCGAGCTTATTGTTAATTAACTATTTTCAGGAGTATCTTCAATCTCTCTTTTCCGTGCTTTATAAATTCCGCAATCATGAAGTCTTCATTCATGGCTTTAGTAGTTTTTAATTCACTCGGAGATAATGAATTATGAACAGATAAAGATACATATTTAGGGTGTCCTAAGGCCTTTGCAACGGCAGCGCAATGACGTTAATTCCCATTTAGGTTTAGAGCAGGTTTCGGGCTATTTCGATCCTTCATTTCCTGGTTTTCCATAGTTCTTCGATATATAATGTGCATTTTTCTACTTCTTCTTCACGAGTTTGGTTGAAGAAAAGTATTTTTCCAATGTGGTATCCCCTATAATAGTATACTTTCTACGTATGTTTATTAATCCTTCACAATTTAGTAAAAAGTGTCGTAATGTCTTTTGCTCTCCTGGGTTGCAGAGGTCACATTTTCCTCCACTCCTGTAAACCTCTTCCTCCAATTAAGCTGCAGTGAGTTAGTTCTGTATCTAAACATTATCTTGGACTTAAATCAGTTGTCATATATATTTTCTTCCTTGATTACCTTTTTATTCATAAAATGTGTACTTAGTGTTGATTTTCCTCATTTTCTTACTCTCTTCTTTATACTTTCTCCCTCAACTGATTCAGTTCTTCCATATTTCTTATGTTAAGTTCTTTCATATATCCTCTTACTGTACTTAGCCATTGATTTCCTTTAATCTCTTCCAATATTTCTTTTAGTAAATCACTGTTTCCTTTCAGCACATGTTTTGTATAGTTTAATTTTATATTTATATCTCTTTCTTCCATTGTGGCATTTCCGATTTCTCCTGTTAATGCCTCCACTGCAGCGTAATTTAGAGCACCCAGCACATGTCTCCACACTTTATTTTTTTTTTTTTTTGTAGTTTTTCCAGTTCGGTTTTGTTCCATTCCACCACTTACCCTCCTGTGAATATTCTTGGTAGGACTACACTCTTCCAATATGTTTTTCGTATTAGGATGTTGTTGCCTTTTCAATTTTATTTTTTTTATGTTTTTTTCATATATTTTCTATTTCCTGTAATTATAATCCCTAGATATCTAATTTCTTGAACCATTTCTATATTATTAATCTTTCCTGGCTTGGGTTCTTTCCTATTTATAATCATGCATTAGCTCTTCTGTTTGTTGATGTTTAGGCAACACACTGCAGATTCCTCCATAACTAGGTTTATCATCTGTGCCATCTTTTTTCTACTATTTGATAATATGGGTCCATCATCTGCCGAAAACAGCATTGGGATGTAGAATTTACTGCTTCTAAAACCCATATGGCTCTCATTTATCTTTTTAATAATGATGTTTATAAGTAACACAAAGAGCAGTGAGGAACCTATGCAAACTTGACGTATTCCAATGCATACCTCTACTTCTCCAATTTTTCTCAGTCCCACATACAGCTCAGTCGTGTCTTTTGTATACATTGTTACTATAATGTCTATAATCATGTAGTTGCATTCGTAATTTTTCAATATTTATATCAATGCTTTCCTATCTACCGAGTCAAAGGCTTTCTTGAAGTCTATGGCTGTCACAATAAACTCTTGTTTTCTTCGTTTACTATCTTCTATATATTATTTTAAGATAAATAGATTATCCCCCAATCTTCTGCCTTGCGTAAACCCCGCCTGTAGAACATTTACTTCTCTTAATGATTTGATGTGTTCCAAAAGGATTTCTTTTAGCCGATTCATTGTCAATTTGTAGCTGGTGTTAGTTAAGGCTATTGGTCTAGGCTAGTGGTTCTCAACTGGTGGTCCATGGACCACTAGTGGTCCATGATGACTTTCTGGGTGGTCCACGGGACTTCCACTATATTTAGTAAAAATTATATTTATTCGATAATATTTTCATTCCTTGATTGGCAGCTGCACTCTTCATGTGTTTTATAGTTTATGCTGTTTATGACACATGGTGCTTTATTTGCGTGTATTATTACGATTTACGTTTTATCATTATTTTTGCCAAACTCAACTTATAACTGATATATTTCGTTGTTCTGCCCACAGATCTAAAGAAATAACAATGGCGGGAAGGATTGTTGAGCGCAAGTATTCAGAGGACTACATTGAATTTGGCTTCACTTGTCAAGAAAAAGATGAAATGGAGTTACCACAGTGTGTTATTTGTTACAAAGTCTTGGGGAATGAGTCAATGAAGCCAGCTAAGCTTAAGTTCCATCTCGAAAAGTGTCTTCCCAATTTGTTGCAAAAGAATAAAAATTATTTCGAACAGAAATTATCATCTCTCAAGCGGCAGCGCCTTGACGCATCAGGTAAATTCCATGAAAAGACCACCAATGCAGTGCGTGCTTCTTACATTGTTGCATACAAAGTCGCACAGGCCAAGAAGCCTCATACAATTGTTGAGCAGCTTGTGCTACCCTGTGCAGAAGAAATGGTGAGGCTTGTTGTTGGCGATGACGCAGCACGGAAGCTAAATGATATATCTGTATCTAATGACACTGTATCGAGACGGATAAATGAAATCTCACAAAACATCAGTGAACAAGTTGTGGATGAAATAAAGAAATCTCCACTGTTTGCAATACAGTTGGATGAATCAACTGATGTCTCGCTCTGCTCTCAGCTAATGGTGTTTGTGCGATATATGGTTGAGGAAGACTTCAAAGAAGAAATTCTTTTTTGTACGATTCTTGACACCACCACGCGGGCTCAGGATGTCTTAGAAATTTTCAACAGTTTCTTTGAAGCAAACGGTCTGGATTGGGGAAATTTAGTGGGTGTTACCACTGATGGTGCACCTGCGATGCTAGGCTCAAGATCAGGCTTCCAAGCATTGGTGAAACAGCGTGCTGCATTACCTGATCACCTGAACATCGTTTTCAAAGGACTGGTGAAGGTGGTTAATTATATCAAATCGTCAGCAGTGAACACCAGGCTGTTCAGAAAATTATGTCAGGACATGGGTTCTGACTTTAAGGTGTTGCTGTACTAAACTTCTGTACGGTCGTTGTCAGCAGGGAACGTGTTCAACAGAATATTTGAACTAAGAGTAGAGTTGACTTTATTTCTCCAGTCTCAAGGGAAACAGGATTCAAGAATTATGCTAACACAGTCAGAATTAGAACTTGCATACCTCACTGATATTTTTGGAATCTTGAACAATCTGAATCTTCAACTGCAAGGGAAAGGTGCAAACCTGTTCACTCACCAAGGCATCATCAAGGCTTTTCTTGAGAAATTAGAACCTGGATCACACGAGTCGAAGGTTACAATTTGGTTCAGTTTCCATGTTTGGATGCCATGCTCGGAGAAAAGAAAGGCATTCAGATGCAAATTCTCGAGCATTTACGAAAGCTGCGGGATGAATTTCAGCGATACTTTCCGGAGGTGAACATGACAACGGATGAGTTATCCTTCATCAGGAATCCATTCACAGCAAATGTTCATAGCATTCCAGAGGATCTGCAGGAGGAATTCTTGGAGCTGAAGAATGATTTGGCGTCTCAAGATGTGTACCAGCATTCTACCATGGAAAAATTTTGGGCCACTATGATTGGTAGTTACCCAAATTTGTCATCACATGCAGTCAAATGTCTTTTACCATTTGCATCAACCTACATGTGCTAGAGTGGATTTTCATGTTTGTTGTACATTAAGTTGAGACAGAGGAATCGGCTTGCAGTGGAAAGTGATATTCATTGTGCGCTATCAAGCACCACTCCTAATATTGAAAAGCTTGTCAGTGAGAAGAGAATCTAAAAGTCTGGTTACAAGGAAAAATGAGTTAATCGAATTGGAAATAAAAAATATTCGTTGTTTATTCTTACAATCTTACATTATTTCATTTTTTTAAACATACATTTCATGGCAAAATGATACATAAACATTCATGTAATTTCGAGATATTATTTTTGAAAGAAGTATATTTCAGATTAAAATGTTATCTGCTAATCATTTTATATAATTTTTCGAAATTCTGTTTTGAGGAAATATATTTGAAGCCAAAATGCTTGTTGTGTATGCTTACTTTCTACTTGCTCAAATATGGAATGGTCCACAATATTCTTTTAATGGTGGTCCATGGCCTGAAACGAGTTGAGAACTACTGGTCTAGGCTCTTTTGCTTTTAGATTACTCGTCTTAATGCATCCTAGGGCTCTCTTAGGATTTCTGGTATAATTGTTGTTTCATTGTTCTTTCAATACACTATTATAGGGTCACTTATTCGGCTCCTTATGTCACTGGTGTAATCCTCTTTAATATTATCATTCCATTCTTCATTGATATCATTTGGGTGTTTCTTGTATACTGTGTACAAGAATTCTAGCATTATTCCAGGTACTAATTCCCAATCAATCATATTTCCTTCCTCATCATAAACTCCAGTTTCCTTCTCTTCCTTTGGGTAACCTCCGTTATTTTATTAATCAGATTCCACATCTATACAGGTTTCTTTGTTTCTTTAATTTCTCTAGTAATCTTTTTCTCATGTTTAGTCATCTCCTCTTTTATTTTATGTTGTAATTTCATCTTCTGTTTGATGTAGAGACCCTCATAATGTTCTCCGTCATTCTTTGTGCTCGCATTCCTTTTCAGCCTGTTATGTCTCTCCTTTAGCTTGATTCCTTCATGTATCTCTTTATTCATCCATGCTGGTTTTTCTACTGTCTTCTCTTCGTCGAGAGATATTACTCTCTTTTTATACTTTTTCTTAAGGATTCCTTCAGTATTATTCTTTATTAGTCTTTCTAGTTCTTTCATATCTATTTGTTCCCCTTTGTCATTTAATTCTTCTATATCTTCCTGCATTTTCTTCAAGAATTGTTATTTTAATATTCACAGTTTGTTTTATAGAACTCTCTCTCCATGATTTCAGTTTTCTTTCCTTTTTTATCTATCCTAAATATTGCCTCAAGTAGACAATGATCAGATAGATCAAATGTCTCCTTTTCTTCATCTATAAACATAGTATCAAAAAGTTTATACATTGCCTCGCTTACTAAAATAAAATCAATTGCACTTCCTGTATCTCCTTGCCTTCTTGTAATCTCCCCTTCACACTTCATATCACCGTTTAGTAGTATCATATTCCATTTTTCAATAATGTCTATAACTTCTCTTCCATTATATTTTAAGGGTTATGGTCCAATAAATCCCAGGTGGTCATTGAAATCTCCTAATAACATCACCATCCGCTCGTCTTGCACTTTAGCTAGTTCATCTCCGATTTTTTAAATTATTTTCCCGTTAAGCAGTAATGGTATCACAACAATATTCCTGATTTTGATTTCTACTTTCATAATGTCGCTGTTTTCACATTCCTTTTCGATAATTTCACATCCTTCACTTTGTTTCATAATCACTGACAGACCTGCTCCCTTTTTATCACTCATAGTCAACAGCATTAATTCCTTTTGAGAAGTCTTTCTTTTTATACTATTGCTGTGTTTGAACTAGATATAGTATACAGTATAGCAATGCCCTCTGGGCATTCCTATAATAAAATTCTCCTGGGAAACTTAAAATATATACATCATCAAATATTATGTAAAATTCATATCATTCAATACTTTTACTTAACTTTGTCAATCAAATCGTTCAAATATTTTACTTAACTTTTGTAAATTAAATCACATCTTTTAAACTAACATCTCAAATGATTAACAAACGACAAACACCTCACATCCTTTAAAATAACATCTCAAGGGATTAACAATAAACGATAAACATCACATCCTTTAAACTAACATATCAAAGGATTAACAATAAACGATAAACAGATCAACATCTACCACCTGCACCTCATTTCACTTATTCAGGTAGGTCCTCACTTTTGCATTTTGACCCACACTCAATCATCACTTCATATCGTACCAATTCATTCAGCACACACATATAGTGCTCTGGCAACACGCCATAAATTCTCTCGCACTCATATAGTGTTCTGGCAACACGCCATCAATCCTCTCGCACTTACATAGTGCTCTGACAACACGTCATCAATTCTCTCGCACTCATATAGTGCTCTGGCAATACGCCATCAGTTCTCTCGCACTCACATAGCGCTCTGGCAACACGCCATTACGTCACTCACACAGATATGACAACATATCATCAATTCTCTTGCACTCACATAGTGCTCTGGCAAATCGCCATCAAACCGCTTGCAACATGCAATTGCGTCACTCACACACAGCTATAACAACACGTTGTCAGTTCTCGCACTCACATAGTGCTCTGGCAACACTTCATCAATTCTCTCGCACTCGCATAGTGCTCTGGCAACACTTCATCAATTCTCTCGCACTCACATAGTGCTCTGGTAACACGCCATTAATTCGCTCGCACTCGCATAGGCTCTGGCAACACGCCATGAAACCGCTTATACTGAAAAAGTTCGTCTAGAACCATTATCACCTCATTCTCCTCCTACTATACCCTTTTAAGGTACATTAATCCCCCAAAACAACCTCCCCCCCACATTTTTAACTACCCCTGCTACTCCAACTCCACCTTCCGTTTTGCTGCCTCCTCCTCCTTTGTTGCAGGAACCCTCGTCGGCAGAAGTGGTCAGTCAGGAGCAAATCTCTCCCCCACTGGTCACTCCGTCAGCGGACAACGGGACTCAAGACTCCCAAATCGCGCTTGACGCCATCTCGCAAGGAACCAGCAAGCGGATCACCTTCGCTCCATTAACCTTCTCTCGTGCCAGTGCCTCGTCCAACGCTACTGGCACTGCTACAACAAATATGTGTCCCCGTACCCGCAGCCAAACCAATGGCACTGTCACACGCTCCGGTCACGTCATCGGGAGGCCTCGTCGGTACTCGGACTTGTAATCTCAAAATATAAAAAAGGGTGGGGTAACCTTCTTAGGGGGGAGAGTGTTATAGCAATGCCCTCTGGGCATTCCTATAATAAAATCCTCCTGGGAAACTTAATATATATATATATATATATATATATATATATATATATATATATATATAGATATATATATTTATATATATATATATATATATATATATATATATATATATATATATATATATATATATATATATATATATATATATATAATATATATATATCATCATTTATTATGTATAAAATTCAATTCTTTTGTCATTTAAATAATTCATGCAAATTTATAGTAATAGTTTTCTAAACGCTATTTAAGCTGATTTATTAACCCCAAATAAATCTCATTAATAACCATATACAATAACAGCACTCATTCCCCTTCTCTATCAATAAGTTTTCCACTTCAACTCTCTTTTCTTTCGTTAAGCCTTGTATATTAATCAATTTTATTTTTATTTCTCCTCTTTTACAGCTTCTTTCTAAAAGAAATCTACGCACCAGTTGCCCGCTTTTGATGTACCATACAGACTCTCCGTTTTCTGTTTTCATTTTAAGTTCTTCTCTTAATATTTTATCTTGCTCTCGCTCTTTTTTTATCATATCTGAGGCTATCATCACGTTTTTTTTATCTTCTCGCTCTCTGCATTCTTTAGGTTCTTTGTTCTCCTCAGTATATCAAAATTTTTCGTAACATTTCTTAGTTTCACAAATAGTGGTCTAGGTTTTTGTAATCGGTTCCTATCATCATAATTTTCATTTCATCTTCCTAATCTTATTACGTTTTCTATTCCTGCACTTTATACTCCCACTCTTATATGAAATATTTCATAACATCTCTCCTTGTCATAATCTTTCCTGTCTTAACCTCGTTCACTATCGGATTCCTGCACTCCAAATAGTACAAGGTTATTAAGTCTATTCTTTTTGTCTTCTTCCCCCCTGACCACTTCTAGTACTTTTTCTGACATTTATTTAATCATTATTTTATCTACCTTTAGTCCTTCTTCGAAATTCTCTACTTTTCTTTCTATCACAAGTAATCTCTCGTGCAGCTCTTCATATTTTGTCTTTAGGGCCATATTCTCTTCTCTTAATTTCTTCACCAATTCCTTCATATCTCTTTGTTGTCCTATAGCAATGCCTCTGGGCATTCCTATAATAAAAACCTCCTGGGAAACTTAAATATATATATATATATATATATATATATATATATATATATATATATATATACATCAATTATTATGTAAAATTCAGATTATGCAATCCTTTAACTATGTCAATTTAATCATTCAATTATTTTACTTTAACTTTGTCAATTGAATCTTTCAATTAATTTACTTCAACTTTTGTAAATTAAATCATTTTATTTACAACTTAATAACTAATTAATTCATTCATTTTACTTGTCAATTCATTTAACGTAATACTGTTCCAAACAACATCTATTAAAATTTCACACACAAACAAACAAATACACTTCTAGCTCGACCAAATAGCACACTCTTCTGCCCCAGTCGACTCGCAGCTTTCTTTGTATAAAGGTCGGTAATCATTCCTTCTACAATTAGTCATTTACCTCCAAACAATTCGTACTTAGTTAATTCCACTTTTTCTCACAATTCTTTGCAAACGACCATACGAGAGTAGGTCGTAATTATATTTACTTCTCATTGCAGCCCCTAATGAACAGTCCATCATAGTCACTATATTATTATTTCACTATATTATTTCACCATTTATTCCACCATATTATTTCATATTTATTTCACGTACTTCCATTCTCTTCGCTAATTAATTCATTCATTTTACTTGTCAATTCATTTAACGTAATACTGTTCCAAACAACATCTATTAAAATTTCACACACAAACAAACAAATACACTTCTAGCTCGACCAAATAGCACACTCTTCTGCCCCAGTCGACTCGCAGCTTTCTTTGTATAAAGGTCGGTAATCATTCCTTCTACAATTAGTCATTTACCTCCAAACAATTCGTACTTAGTTAATTCCACTTTTTCTCACAATTCTTTGCAAACGACCATACGAGAGTAGGTCGTAATTATATTTACTTCTCATTGCAGCCCCTAATGAACAGTCCATCATAGTCACTATATTATTATTTCACTATATTATTTCACCATTTATTCCACCATATTATTTCATATTTATTTCACGTACTTCCATTCTCTTCGCATCTTGTTACTGTAAATTATATTTTACAGTATCTTACATTGTATACCTAATCTACTTATCTTATTGTACATTCGTTGATTATATGAATATATTTATATTTGTTTAATTGTTTTTCTTAAAACCAAGTTCATTATTTCAAAATTTAGTTCGCTGTCATCTTAGGCCTAAAAACTATCCGCCTACAAGTTCGATCAAACAAATATATTGTTATCGTTTTCGAAACGCTATTTAGACTGATTTATTAACATAAAATAAATCACATGAATAACCATACACTATAGTCATTTACACATTCTGCAATTCCATGCTATTATAACTCTGAGCTCTTTAACCTTCTGGTAATCCTTTGAGCAAACTTTCTCGCAGCCACAGTGAAACTAACGATCATGTATTTCACATATCATACTGTATTTATTCTCTTTTACCTCCGCATTGCATTTCCCACACCTATCATTCCCTCAATTGTGCACACCTTTTTTCTCTCTGCTATTCCCCGAACCAACACTATGTCTTCTCCCTCTATTGTTTACCAACATGGCCTCATGAATCACAGCAAAACGTACATCAGGTGATTTTAAATCACGCATTAGGAATTATAGGCTGCATCGCTCTTAGAACAATACGATTCTTTTTGTAATGATCCGCTTTCTTAAAGTTATATTTCATAGATTATCATATTAGATAGTATCAAAGGTTAAGGTTTGTAACCCTTTGTAACGTGATATGGTGGTTAATTCTGTGTAAAGATATATTGAATATTAAGGCTATCCTTACCTCTTCTAAACAGTCAGCAAATTTTGTTTTTCTCTCAAGTGTTCTTATTATACTTACGTCTTACTTCTGCAGGTTTATTTCCAAGGCCCTCCGGTCCATCTCCGAAGCAGTAATCTCTTAGGCGGGCCTTCTATTATGTTATTATAGGACTAATTTAATTGAATTAGATTTGTATACCATTTAATATCATGCTACACTTTAAAGTTATTTGTTATGGTAGCAGTTTCAAGATCATAGTCGATGGAAATTAAATGGGTCTTCAACTTCTTCTTAAATTGATATATATTTTCAGTGTCAAGATCTTGCTAGATGCATTGAAATATGAAGAGTACGGTTGGGAGGTTATCGAAGAATTCAAAATGGTGGCCTTCTTGATAGGTCTCCAAGGCGGCTTTACCAAGTTTCCTTGTTATATGTTTCCTTTTAGGACAGCAGGGACACCGTATCACACTACCATGAGCGGGATTCGCGACAACGGACCGAGTTTAGTGTGGGGAGAAACAACGTAAAATGGAAGCCTTTGTTGGATCTCCGAAAAGTACTGTTTCCTCCTCTGCACTTAAAATTGGGCATTAAGAAACAATTCGTCAGAGCTCTAGATAAGGAGTCTGCAGCTTTCAAGTATCTCCAAGATTTCTTTCCTAAGATATATGCGGCAAAGGTGGAAGCCGAGGTCTTCGTCTGTCCACAAATAAAAGAGATCATGGATTGCAAGTAGTTTCCCGAGAAGCTCACTAGGACGGAAAGAGCAGCGTGGGACAGCTTTATCGCAGTGGTTCTGAGCTTCCTAGGTAATCTCAAAGCCGAAAAGTATGTAGAGCTTGTTGAGAACTTGGTGTAAAAATACGGCCCGATGGGTTGCAGGATGTCCCTGAAAGTCCATATTCTTCACTCTCATCTTGATAAATTAAGGAGAATATGGGAGCGTACTCCGAGGAGCATGGCGAGCGCTTTCACAAGGATCTACTGGACTTTGAAGGCCGCTATCAAGGATCGTATAATGAAAATCTGATGGGAACCTATATTTGGGGTCTGATTCGTGAAAGCAATTTACAGTATAAGCGTAAAAAACGGAAAACTACTCATTTCTAATATTTTATTTGTCTCACTTACGTAATTCTAAAACAAATAGATGCTATTTTTGTATTATGTCGTTTTTTTTCTACTTTATGCAAATGAAAGTTCAAATTCGCCACTTCCTTCTAGAGGGAATAGGTAAATTTCATATAAATATCATTATCCTGGACACAAAAGCAAAGTTTAAAATAAATAAATAATGTTTTTCATGTATTCTAGACACAAGCAAATAGAAAATAACAGTTGCTACCCAAAGACAAAAAATTTTAAACAACCTCTACCCATCCTAAATTACAACTTCCTAGTGTATTCAAAGACACCCGTTATATAGTTTTCCATGATATGGGTTTCTTTAACTAAAATTCTCTAAAGAAATAACAACAATATTAAAGAAATTCATTTATCATACCGAATTTAAGATCATTTTTATAAATAACCATCGCCTTAGAGATTATTTTAATTGTAAAGACAGAATCCCGCCAGAAGCCAAGCGCTCCGTCATTTACAAATTTACTTGCCCCGAATGCAATTTGGGAAATTACATAGGAAGTAGGGTGCGCTCGCTGAAGGCGAGATTCTGTTCTCATATGGGAATTAGCCACAGGACCGGAAATGTTCTATCAAAGAAAGAGTTTTCACCTGTTCGTCTATATTCTATCCAATGTCAAACTGATCTATCCCTTGAAGATTTCAAAGTCCTAAAGACCATCTCTGACCCATTATCCTTACGTATTCAAGAATCTATGTTTATAAAAAAATTTCTCCCACCTTAAATTCTGACTTCTTTTCCTATCCACTTCTTCTTCTCTAAAATAACCAACCATGTAAATTTTTCTTTCTTCCTACATCCCTCACGGTTTCCACGACAGTCTTCGTTTAACAACTGTTCGCAAAAGGTTAGTGTATTTTTCCCTAAAATGTTTTCCAGTGTTATTTACATTTATTATTGTTAAATTTCATTATCCATTAAATTATCTAACTTTGAAACAACATTTCGTTAATCTGTACAACTCTACATTCCCCACCCTCCGCCCATATTAAAGTCCGACCTATCTATTACAACCGAAGTTTTTTTTTAATATTTTTGAAAGTTTAAATTATTAACGTATTATATTCGTCGTTCATGAATTTTTGTAAATTTTTCCAATACCAGAAGATTGGGAAAACATTTACCCGAAACCTTGTACAATCAAGTAAACTAAATGAACTTCCCGTCTTTCGTCATATCATTCATCATGCAAACTAAATTATAATATATATATATATATATATATATATATATATATATATATATATATATATATATATATATATATATATATGGCCAAAAAGTCATGACTCACTTAGGAAGCGGAAATAAAACAACAAAATTTTATGGAGCACCACCAACATTTATTCTTCAAAATAAAGTCCATCATTTTCTACGATCTTCTTCCAGCGAACATCTAGCATCCGAATTTCTCCCAGATACCAGTCAGCTGGCTTTAAATAAAAAAAACAACAACTGTAAACATGCTTCCTTCACTTCATCAGAAATGTTTAATCACAGGTCGCAGAGGAAGTGAATACACCATAGTCACTCGGAGCAGCATCGAGACTAAATGGTGGACGTGGTAGAATCACAACACGGCCCATCTTTTGTAACTTCTCCATAGTCAACCTGGCAATGTGTGGCCACGCATTGCCTTGCTGAAACAAAGTCTGACCTCGATTGATCAAAGCAGGATACTCCTTTAGTTTGTCGTACTCGTGGTCTAGCTGCTTGCAATACAGTTTAACGTTGGTGGCGCAATCATGTGAAGCAAGCTCGAAATGCAGTACTCCTTGGAAATTCCACCAGATAGAGATCATGACCTTCTTGTCAAACCGATTCCGTTGTGGAACGGATGCAGTTTAGTCACCTTACGAAGCCCACTTCCTCTCCCGATCGTGATTAACCAAGAACACCCACTTCTCATCTGATGTTACAATTCACCTCCAGAATCTGGCGTCCATTGGGTTATTGAAAATTTAGCTGCATATCTCTACTCTACGGGCATCTTGTGTTTCGGTGAGGTCATAGGACCAAATCGGGGCTTCTTCTAAACAAAATCTATTTAATGAAATCGTTCAGCGCAGTCTCATGGACTGACACTCAAAACCTTTCGCAAGATCACGGCTTGTTGCAGAAGGTTCAACTTTCAATGCTGCCACTAAAGCTTCGCTGTCAAAAGCTGATGGTCGGCCAGAACGTGGTTGATCGTCAAGAGTAAGATGCCCGGAGTTGAAATGTCTGTATCACATCGACACCTTCGCCTGACTGACTGTTCCTTCTCTTTCATTATCGCAAATTTTCTTCACAGCAACTCTTTTAGAAAGTTTTCTCTTGTAACAGTAGCGAATCAAAACTCTAAATCCACTTTCCTCCAAACTCATTTAGGTCACTTGGGGTTTGCACAAAGAGAAATAAACTGCGCAGGAGCAACAAACAACAGCATCGTACGGAGGCTGGTAGTCGAATGAGTAAGGTTAACCTAACCTAATATAGGTGCTGTTCCATAAAATTTTGTTGTTTTCTTTCCGCCTCCTAAGTGCGTCATAACTTTCTGGCCAACCATATATATATATATATGCAATGTTCTGCCGGAAAAATGAAAAAGTGCTTCCAAGTACTTTTATAGTATATGGTTATTAATGTGATTTATTTTCTGTTAATAAATCAGCCTAAATAGCGTTTAGAAAACCATAACCATAAATTTGTTTGATCGAAGTTGTCTGCTGATAGTTTTAGGCCTAAGGCGACAGCGAACTAAATTTTGAAATAATGAACTGGGTTTTAAGAAAAACAAATATAAATATATTCATAGAATCAACGAATGTACAATAAGATAAGTAGATTAGGTATACAATGTAAGATACTGTAAAATATGATTTACAGTAACAAGATGCGAAGAGAATTGAAGTATGTGAAATAAATATGAAATAATATGGTGGAATAAATGGTGAAATAATATAGTGAAATAATAATATAGTGACTATGATGGACTGTTCATTAGGGGCTGCAATATGAGCAGTAATATAATTAGGACCTACTCTCGTATGGTCGTTTGCAAAAAATTGTGAGAAAGTGGAATTAACCAAGTATGATTTGTTTGGAGGCAAAAGACTAATTGTAGAAGGAATGATTACCGACCTTTATACGAAGAGTGGCTTGAGTCGAATGGGAAAGAATAGTGTGCTATTTGGTCGAGCTGAAAGCGTGTGTTTGTTTGTTTGTGGGAAATTTTAAGAGATGTTGTTTGGAACAGTATTACGTTAAATGAATTGACAGTAAAATAAATGAATTAATAAATTATTAGCTTGTATATAAAATGATTTAATTTACAAAAGTTAAGTAAAATAATTGAAAGATTGAATTGACAAAGTTAAAGGATTGCATAATATGAATTTTACATAATTATGGTAGAATTCTTTCTGCTAAGAACCCTACTGACCTGACCTCTGACACCTCTTTTATTTAGTTAGTGTCGTAGAATGTCCCTCCTTTTTGTTCTATTCTAAGAGTGCTAAGAGTGTCTAATTATTGATATTATAAGAATATCTTAAAGAAAAGAGCCTTTACCAAACACGTCAGGATATAAAAGAAACGCCCACTAATTCACAAAATAAACTTATATTTTATCTTTAACCATTGAATACACAACCTTTATACTTTAACTACAGCCATACTCTAAATATTATTATAAACAAGAATTAATTAAATTAGTTGACCCACAAAATTAAGTTCACGTTTTCTCTAGACAAAACAATAATATTAGAATTAGGCTTACGGACTCGTGGAGTTTAAAGGGCCTCAGAAATATTTACACTTGACGCGTGTAGATGGGCGGAATTCCACGGTCGTCTTGGCGAGGGTAGCAGCTGGGGGGTCCACACGTTCTTCCGGGGGGGGGGGGATTCTTCAAGGACGAGAATCAATACGGTGCTCTATGCAACACCCAGGTAGTCGTGGTCTCTCTGGCGAGAGTGAGTTGAACTTGGTTCTTGAATCAAGCTTACTTGGAGTGCGGTGTGATCACCGAGTAACGAGCTCGAGGAGGAGCTTTTCCTTCGTTACTAATTTCCTTATGGACGAGGACTGAACTCGGGGAGGGTCTTCTTCACGGGCGAGGATGACGGAGGGGGGTTTCTCTGGCGAGAATAAGTTACTTACAGTTTGGTGTGGCCACCGAATAACGGGCTCGAGGGGGAGCCTTTTCCTTCTTCTTCTTAATTCCTCAAAGACGAGGAATACCTCTGGTGTTTAATGTGCACCAGGATATGAGGAATCTCTCTGGCGAGAGTAAGTCGAACTTACCAAAGTTCACTTATTGTTTGGTTTGACAACCAGGGACTTAGCTCAAGGATGAGCTTTTTCTTAGCCCCTTAAGGTAGGTAGCCCTGCCTCTCTTGCAGGGTGCTTCTTGGTCTGGCGACACAAGTAAACTACCTCTCCAGTCTCGGTAGCTCGGTTGGGGATCCGAGGACTTCGTCACCTAGAGACTGACGTATACTACCAATCCAGTCTAGGTAGCCCGGTTGGGGATCCGAGGACTTCGTCACCTGGCCTGACGTATACTACCAATCCAGTCTAGGTAGCTCGGTTTTGGATCCGAGGACTTCGTCACCTGGCCTGACGTATACTACCTATCCAGTCTAAGGTAGCCCGGTTTTGGAACCGAGGACTTCGTCACCTGGCCTGACGTATACTACCAATCCAGTCTAGGTAGCCCGGTTGGGGATCCGAGGACTTCGTCACCTGGCCTGACGTATACTACCCATCCAGTCTAAGGTAGCCCGGTTTTGGGAACCGAGGACTTCGTCACCTGGCCTGACGTATACTACCTATCCAGTCTAAGGTAGCCCGGTTTTGGAACCGAGGACTTCGTCACCTGGCCTGACGTATACTACCAATCCAGTCTAGGTAGCCCGGTTGGGGATCCGAGGACTTCGTCACCTGGCCTGACGTATACTACCCAGATTTTCCTCAGAGTTCCTCCTTTATACCTCGCACCCCCACTGGGGGAGTGGTAAGGGGGGGGAGCTTGAGGACGGCCCCAGGAGAGTTCTCTTCCCAAACGGTCTTTCCCACGAAGTCAAACATCTGCTCCTCGTTAGCCATCGAGGTTGGGAGAAAACCGTCTCCAATTTCTTGTTCGACGTGAAACTGGATCTCACTCTCCTGGGGGGAGATCTTTACCTTTTTGACCTTTAGGGTCTTACATGGCCCCTTGTTATGCCACCCAGTGGTCAAACTTTCGCCTCGCCGATGCCTGGGGCGGATGTCCTTGTGGTAACCACCGCCTTGGGACTGCATCACGAGTGAACGATGGGGGGGGGTGACCTCTTTCATGGCACGGTCTGGGGCAGTGCTGCGGTCACGCGGGACCCGCCGATGCCTTCGGCCGGATGTCTTTGCGGTGACCGCCTTGGAACGGCACCAAGAGTGAACGAGGGGGGGGGGGAAGTGACCATTCCCTTACACACCTCCCACCGAAGAAAATAATGGGGGGCGGGGGATGCTCCCGGGAACTCAAAACAACTTACTCAACCTAGTCGAGCTTAGCAAAGTTGTATTTCTTTGAGCCCTCCCATACCTTAAGTTTCCTTACATATGAGCGCCCACGCGCGCGTTTACACCGGCAATGTGTCGAGCTAGACACTCGATTTACAATTTTACATGAACATAACAAAACCTTAATTCATCAATTACCCAAAAAAAAACAACAAAACAAGCTACTTCCTTACATTTCTAAGTTTTTGAGAACTTAAATCCTACCGATAAATATTAACACGTACAACAAATGAAAGCATGGTATCACGCTCATTAGGTACTGAAATAACCCTCCATGGTTTTTCGTCTCCGCCTATAGAGCAGCTGTACATTATCGGCTCCTTTGAGGTAGCTGATCCTAAAATGGTGCTCTGTGACCATTATTCTACCGCGCCTGAGTCGGCCATTCGGGTTATCGAGTCTACCCCAGTATGTTACTAAATGGTAGCGGTATTTTAACCTACTCGACTTACCCATATTATGGTACTTGACTACATTTAAATTGAACATTAAGGCTTGAGCGGCCTGTTGCAGCGGGGCATAATTGATGGGAGCGTAGGTCCCATAGCTCTCCTTTAACCAGGTACACGGGAAGATCGTGTCTGGGTTCGATCTTTGGGGATCGAGAAAACTTTTCCCAGCGAGGTCGTTAATGGGCTTGGCGCTCACTACGACTTGGCGATTTAGCGGTAACTCCGTGGACGTTCCGTTCGGGGAGGAGACTACTAGGAGTAGGGGATACTCATCCGCGTCTACCATTTGACTAGTCTTACCTGGGTGCATAGCCATAGCACCTCTTTCCTCCTTCCTTGTCAACTCATTTGACCCACTTCTCTTAGTAGGTAGTTCCTCAGGTACACCTGCTCGTACCTCTACTCTACCTTCAACTTCTTCCCTGATAACCCCATTTGGCTGGGTTCTCCTCGTAGGTTCTTTCTTAGGTACTCCTGCTGGTACCTCCTTCCTACTTCCTACTTCTTCCATCGTTACCCCATTTGGCTGGGTTTCCCTCGATGGTCCTTTCTTAGGTCCAGGCCGGGCTCCAACTTCCTCGGCCTCTAGGAGATTCTCGATAGATGCTCTTTCGAGTGCGAGCAATCTTTCCTTTTCTTCTCTCTCTTCTCTTTCCGCTTGAGCACGTTCTATTTCCCTCTTCATTCTCCTTTCATCTATTTCTTTTTTAATCTTTATTCTCCTCTCTTTTGACTCTTTTTCCATCTTCATTCTCCTTTCCTCGGCTTCTTGTTCTGCTTTCGCTATTTCGTTTTCCCGTTGAGTTCTTCTTTCTTCATCTTCCAGCTTTATCTTTAGTCTTCTTTCTTCATCTTCCATTTCTATCCTTATTCTGAATTCTTGTGCTTCTCTTTTCAACAATATTATTCTTTCGCTTGTTTTACCTCCTCTCAGCATTCTTCTTTCCTCTGTTTCTATTTTCCGCTGTATTCGGGATTCTTCACTATTCCGGTTCATCCATATTTCCATTAATTCACGTTCTCTTGTATCCTCTCTTATTATATCCTCTTTTTCTCTCTCAAACTTTATTAATTCTTGTTCCTTTTCTATATCCCAAATTCTTTCTTCTTCTACACAATCTATTCTTAATTCTGCCATGACGTAGTCATGCATTTCTGTGCCTTCAAGTCCCAGACTTTGGGCTTGTTGGTAAAATCTTTTGACTGGATCCATTTCGTGTTGGTCCGTCGATTTTTCCTTTCTGTATTTTCAGATAATTATGCCGCCACTCACCAGGTAGCGCTCAGCATAACTTACCCTTAATCCCACTACTATGCTGATTGAAATATCACTCCCGACAACAAATTTACCACTTGACCTGCCAATTACCTTTATATTGTTACCACCCCTAACTCTACCAATTTTCCTCTCGTCAATTATTCTCTTGTTCCTGATATTCCTTTACGTGTTGGCTCTTTCTTAATTAGACACTGCTGGGTTCTTTCTAATAACAACCTACAAAACCTGACACCACTTTAATTATGTCGTAGAATTCTTTCTGCTAAGAACCCTACTGACCTGACCTCTGACACCTCTTTTATTTAGTTAGTGTCGTAGAATGTCCCTCCTTTTTGTTCTATTCTAAGAGTGCTAAGAGTGTCTAATTATTGATATTATAAGAATATCTTAAAGAAAAGAGCCTTTACCAAACACGTCAGGATATAAAAGAAACGCCCACTAATTCACAAAATAAACTTATATTTTATCTTTAACCATTGAATACACAACCTTTATACTTTAACTACAGCCATACTCTAAATATTATTATAAACAAGAATTAATTAAATTAGTTGACCCACAAAATTAAGTTCACGTTTTCTCTAGACAAAACAATAATATTAGAATTAGGCTTACGGACTCGTGGAGTTTAAAGGGCCTCAGAAATATTTACACTTGACGCGTGTAGATGGGCGGAATTCCACGGTCGTCTTGGCGAGGGTAGCAGCTGGGGGGTCCACACGTTCTTCCGGGGGGGGGGGGGATTCTTCAAGGACGAGAATCAATACGGTGCTCTATGCAACACCCAGGTAGTCGTGGTCTCTCTGGCGAGAGTGAGTTGAACTTGGTTCTTGAATCAAGCTTACTTGGAGTGCGGTGTGATCACCGAGTAACGAGCTCGAGGAGGAGCTTTTCCTTCGTTACTAATTTCCTTATGGACGAGGACTGAACTCGGGGAGGGTCTTCTTCACGGGCGAGGATGACGGAGGGGGGTTTCTCTGGCGAGAATAAGTTACTTACAGTTTGGTGTGGCCACCGAATAACGGGCTCGAGGGGGAGCCTTTTCCTTCTTCTTCTTAATTCCTCAAAGACGAGGAATACCTCTGGTGTTTAATGTGCACCAGGATATGAGGAATCTCTCTGGCGAGAGTAAGTCGAACTTACCAAAGTTCACTTATTGTTTGGTTTGACAACCAGGGACTTAGCTCAAGGATGAGCTTTTTCTTAGCCCCTTAAGGTAGGTAGCCCTGCCTCTCTTGCAGGGTGCTTCTTGGTCTGGCGACACAAGTAAACTACCTCTCCAGTCTCGGTAGCTCGGTTGGGGATCCGAGGACTTCGTCACCTAGAGACTGACGTATACTACCAATCCAGTCTAGGTAGCCCGGTTGGGGATCCGAGGACTTCGTCACCTGGCCTGACGTATACTACCAATCCAGTCTAGGTAGCTCGGTTTTGGATCCGAGGACTTCGTCACCTGGCCTGACGTATACTACCTATCCAGTCTAAGGTAGCCCGGTTTTGGAACCGAGGACTTCGTCACCTGGCCTGACGTATACTACCAATCCAGTCTAGGTAGCCCGGTTGGGGATCCGAGGACTTCGTCACCTGGCCTGACGTATACTACCCATCCAGTCTAAGGTAGCCCGGTTTTGGGAACCGAGGACTTCGTCACCTGGCCTGACGTATACTACCTATCCAGTCTAAGGTAGCCCGGTTTTGGAACCGAGGACTTCGTCACCTGGCCTGACGTATACTACCAATCCAGTCTAGGTAGCCCGGTTGGGGATCCGAGGACTTCATGGCACACAAGCAAAATTATTGACTATGTCACTATCATGTATTTAAAATTCGTACAAAAAACAAAATAGGAAAATGTTATTGAATCCACTATTATGGGGAAAAAATGTTTACCTTTTCTAGCATGAGAATGGTACACAAATAAAACTAATGAAAATATTATGGAAAACTTGAATATATCAGCTCCCTCAGGCTTTTGGAAAAATGATACTGTTTCATCTTTGATACAACAATTTCAATATCAGGGATTTTTGATGTCACTGCTACTTTGATGCAGTCTTCAGGATCCAACCGGTTTCTGTATTTTGCTTTAGATTTACAATGGTATAAAAACCTTGTTCGCAAAGGTAGGTTGTTGCAAAAGGTAGCAGCATTCTAGTTGCTTCCAAATGGGCAGTTTTATAAGCCTTTGTAGCTTTTGACATCCCAAAACTTGAGAGGTCATCCTTGGTCTCAAATTCCATGCTTGTTTCACTGTTGGAAGGCAGTTCAATAAACTCTTCTGCCAATCCTTCAGGCTCTTCAGGCAAATCAGCCAGTTGACATTTGAATGGATTTACAACCCAGCTGACAGTATGTGAATCAAGCTCTAGAAAGTAGTCACAGAACCTATTCCTAAGTTTGGTCAGGTGCCTTGTGCTTGATTCCTTAATGTCACCAAGACTACAGTCTTTACATTCTTCCAAAAACTCTGCCAGGTTTAGAAAGACAGCAATCTTAATGAGATTTACGTTTTCGTTCCAATATTGAAGCTTTGATACAAATACTGAAATTTTTCCCCTTGCTAACATAAGATTGATTTTCTTTCCTTGCAATTCCTTGTTCAGTGCATTTACATGCCCCAAAATGTCAGCTAAATATGCAAGAAGAGTTAGCCAGGTTGATTTTCTAAACTTCTCTGCAAGTGTGTGTTTTTGATCAGTCAGAAATATTTCAAGTTCGCTTTTAAGAGCTCACGCTCTATTCAGGACAATTGCACGTGAAAGGCACCTCACTTCCGTATGGAAAAGAAGGATTGAATATTCAGCCTCTCCATCATCACATAAATCACGAAACATCCTCGTGTTTAGTGCATGCCCTTTTACAACATTGACAACCTTAATTACATCATTCAACACAGCTTCCACTTCTGGTTCCAAATCCTCCACAACTAATGCCTGGCGATGTATCATACAATGGATGACCTGAATATTTGGATTCTGTTGTCTGGCCAAAGCCACAAAACCAGTGACGTGATTAAGCATGGCAGGAGCTGCATCAACTGATACTGCAATACAATCTTCCCACTTTAAATCAACACTTTGTTTTTTGAAGTATGCATCAACCTTATTGAACACATCAATACCACGAGTTCTCAACTCAAGAGGAGAACATAGAAACATTTCTTCTTCAATTTCATCAGAACCCCTGTATCGAAGGTATACCATCAGCTGCGAATTGCTACTGACATCTGTATTCTCATCAAGTTGAATGGCAAACTCTCTACTCTATTTTACTGAAGAAATCACTTGTTCTCTCACATTTTCTGCCAAGATGGAAATTCTTTCTTTAATAACTCTTGCAGACAAAGGCACTGTATTCAGTGCTTTAGATAGTTTCTGCCCACACATTATTTCTGCCATTTGCACAGCCGCCAGTTTGATTAAGTATTCACCAATAGTATGTGGTTTGTTGTTCCAAGCAACTAACCATGCCACTTCAAAACTAGCTATTGCTGCTGAACGTTGGTCAAACGTTGCACTCTTGTTATTTTCCAATCTCTGTCCTTTGAATGTTTTTTCCAGATTCTCAAAGTATTCCGGTGGTTTGCAAGACAGAGGTGAATGAACCTTATCCAAGTGTTTCTTCAGTTGATTCTTTTTGAAAGACTCGGCAGTCAGTAGTTTCATACAGACGACACATTAAGGTTTCATTTGTCCTCTATTTCTATGTAGCTATAATTAAGGAACTCTGCCTGATATGTCCTTTTCCTTGTTGATGCCATCTGAAAATGAAAGACAAATCTATCACTTTTTTAAAGTCTTTTGACTTCTATTTTTGAAAAATAAAAAAATTATTTAGTGACGAATTTAAGAGTTTAAATTAAAACTTTAAAATAACAGAACATAAAATCAAACCACAACTCACAAACATAAAATTCAAACAATAAGACTTAAAAAGAGTGAGCATTACATCTGTAGGGGCTGCATCAAATCTTCTTAAATAGAGTTAAACTTGTTAAAAAACTTACCTGTAATATAAAATAATTCATTATAATAAAAATAAAAAAATAAATGAAAAATATAATAGTTACCCCTAAATAAGTGAGAAAATGGTAACTAAACAGCTCATGGGACAATTAAGCCCCTTACAAATAAACTAAAATATCTTAAAGTCTAAAAAAATCTTATATTTATATATTTACCTTTTGCTGAATTTTCAACACAAAAGTATATACAGAAACGTAAATAATATAGATTATATCATAACTCACCTTATGTAAATAATTATTATATCACTTGAACAGCTCTACTAATTCATCAACTACTCTGAAAGAGGCATTTTCAAAACATGGCAAAATGCCACTTAATTAGGAGAAATGTTGCCAGATTTTACCGAAAAATAGAAGAAAGGCTCCTCGATGCATTCTTTTTCTCCAACCTCATATTCATTTCCCTCACTTAGCACATCCACATCCATAGCACATCCACATCCATAGCACATCCATTATCCCCCAATTTTTCTAAATTATCCCATTTGGGGTAATTTACCCCTGTTCCCCGACCACTGGTATAGAACATTAAAAACAGCATAGAACAATAGGGACAGTATATAACAGTAAGAACAGGATGGAACACTAAGACCAGTATTGAATATAGAAAGAAACGTTGCGACGATAAGGTAAAAATTGCCGACCATAAAATCAGGGAATGGATATGAGGAAATTCTGTTAATTTATTTATCGCTATGTGTAACTATGTGGTCTCTGTGACAACAGAGATTCAGTTTATTTATTTAGCGCTATACATAAGATATGTGGTCTCTATTACAAGGTTAATTCAGTTTATTTATATAAAGCTATGCGCAGATTATTTGCTTTCTATTAGGTTGAGGAATAAGTTCTTGCGGGTTTTTTTAATGTTGTGTTGATTTAAGTTTTGTTGACGTGATTTGTGCACATATTAAGAAACAATAATAAATAATGAGAGCAAAATTTGCCAAGGTTAGGCTACGTCTCTTAACAGCGTAGACTATTAGGTTTTTGCTTAGGCTACGTCTTGAAGTTGAGTAATAAGTCATTGCGGTTTATTTAAAAGTTGCGTTAATTTAATTTTTGTACTGTACCCTCAAAATGGAATGTCAAGTTGAAAGAAAGGCGCATTTTCGACACTTGTTGTTATTCATTTTCAATCGAGACGGGAACAATGCAAACGCAGCCAAAGCTCGTCGCAATATTTGTGATGTGTGCGGAGAAAATGCTTTATCAGAAAGGACAACTCAATGGTGGTTTTCACGTTTCAAAAACGGTCATTTCAATCTTAATGACGAAGAACGTTCTGGTCGCCCCATTAAGTTGTATGGAGATCGATTGAACGACCTTCTTCATGAAAATCCTCGTCAATCGACTAGAGAATTGGCTGTACAATTGGCGTGTGATCAGAAAACTGTAGTGGATCACCTTCATTCGATTGTCAATGCAGAACTCTACGTTCAACAAATGTATCGACTCGCCGAAGCTATTCGTGAAAAGCGACCTCATCGACGTTATGGAGTCCTTCTGCAACACGACAATGCTCGTCCTCACATTGCCAATATGACAAAAGACGCCATCCAAACGCTTAATTGGGAAATCCTGCCGCATCCTCCATATTCTCCAGACTTGGCTCCATCGGATTTCCATCTGTTCCGATTGCTCTCCAACAATTTTCGCGGCGTTTCGTTCAATACTTATTTGGAATTAAGAACCTGGTTAGACGAATTCGTCGAGTAAAAATCCAGAGATTTTTATTGCAGAAGCATCGAAAAACTAATTGAACTTTGGGAAGAAGTGATAAATAACAACAGAGAATACATTATTGATTAAATTGCATATTGTTATCAATTAAAAATAAAGTTTTTCTAAAATTGTTAATGGTGATGAATAAATTTGATAAAACCGCAAGAACTTATTCCTCAATCCAATATAACAACGGAAATTCGTTGGTAAATTTAACGTGATTTGTCGGCGATGTGGTCTCTATGGCAACAAAAATGCTGTTGATATATTTGACGCGATGCGCATTTAATGTGGTCGGTCTCTATGAAAACTTAACTCGGATGATTTATTTAGTACTATGTGTATTCTATGTGGTTCTTTGAAAGTGGAAATTCAGTTTATTAATATACCGCTATGCGCAGATTACATGGAATACATATACTGGTATAATAACGGGAATTCCGTTGAATAATTTAACATTATGCGTTGGAAATATCGTCTCTATGTCAACAGAAATTAGGTAGATCTATTGAACGCTATGCGTACGCTATATGGTTTCTTTAACAATGCAATTCTGTAACTATATCTAACCTTATGTGGTTTCTTTGACAACGGATATTTCGTTGATTTATCTAAAGCTAAACGCAAAATATATGGTATCTATGACAACGGAAATTCTGATCTATATACCGCCATGTGTAGTCCATTTGGTCTATATGATCATAGAAATTTCATTGATTTATTTAATACTATGCGTAAGGTATGTTGTATATGATGACGAAAAATCGGTTAATTTATATAACTATATGTAGGGAGTAATGCAATAATATGGAATGTACAGAAGTGGTCAAATTATTATGGATTTCTTGAAAATTCGTAATTTTTCTGGTAAAAGGTAACTTATAACTATTTAATGAGTCAATAATGAGGTTATTTTATCATATTAGTGTGAGATAACTATTGTACATTATTGAAGACTAAATATTAGAGCTTTGCTTCATTTTCTGGCAAACTTATTAAAATAAAAGAAGGCAACATCGATTCGGTTTTTCCCCCTGCGGCAAATGTTAGTCTCGTTTCTTAGTTTCAATTCAGACTTCACAGGATGAGGGTGTGCGAGCTATTCTCTTTTGCTGTTACTCACCCAGTAATTCAGCTAGTGTCCATTTTGCTTTCCGGTGGATAATAGTGACCATGGTTTTTTGCAGTCTAATAAATAAAAAGAAAGTGAACTGCTATGGGTAAAATCAGTGACTTGAGTCCTCAGAAATTGGACAGATCAAAGTTTTATTAAGTGATAGTGCACTTAAACAGAAAGATATTGCAAAGAAATTGGGAGTTTCCTCTCAAACAGTAAGCAATATAAAGAAAAAGAAGGAAAACAGTCTTAATTTGGATTCAGCAAGGGCTGGGAAATGTGGTCGCAAGAGGAAAACAGCACCAAGAACAGACAGGAAAGTAAAACAAATGGCTATTAAGGACAAAAGCAAATCTTGTAGGATGATTGCAAGCAAACTGTTAGCAGATGGCATTAGTCTTTCTCGAATAACAGTAAATAGGTTATTGGACAGTGAATTACGAGCCTACCGTACAAGAAAGAAGCTTACCAAAACCATGATAGAGGCACGTCGAGTCTGAGCAAAGGAAACAGATAAGAGTGGTACATTTACCCCCTATTTTCTTTATTAAGCACAAGAGAAAATACTGTACCTACTGTATAGAAGGTATATTCTGATTTACTTACTAGCTACGCGTTTATGCTGAATGAAATAATTTCAAGTCATAATTTGTTTGGCTGTTTAACTGCTATAGTGTTTTATATTGTTGCAGGTTGTGTTTTCGTACGAGTCAACTAATGTAGTACTTGATGACCGTGTGCAGACAGTAAGGAGGCCGTCAGGTGAGGAGTTTATGACAGAGTGTCTTAAAAAGAGTGTAAAACATTCACAGAAAATCATGGAGAGGGGAGCAATTCCTGTACATGAGACAAATTGCTTGAAGATTGTTGAAGGTATAATGAATCAGTATAAGCATATTGAAGTACTGAAAACCCGTTTGGTACCTCAATGAAGCGTCTTCACTGATCTACTGTAACAATATTGCTGAACTGATGAAATTAATGGGTATGAAGTATGTTGCCATGGAATGGAGACTTTTTATTGACTCATCTAACAGAAGTCTCAAGGCAGTTCTTCTGAATAACGGAAATAAGGTTTCATCAATCCCTGTTGGACACTCGGCTGAAATGAAAGAATCTCACAACAGCATGGAACGTCTGTTGTCTGCTCTCAATTACCAGGAACATAAATGGTTGATTTGTGGAGATCTTAAAGTTGTTGGACTCCTCCTAGGACTTCAAGGTGGGTACACAAAGTATCCATGCTTTTTGTGCTTGTGGGATAGTCGGGCTGACGACCAGCATTATGTCAGACAAGAGTGGCCATCAAGACAAGGGTTAGAACCCGGGTCACACAATGTTCCCTCCCACCCTCTGGTTGAAGCGAGCAATGTTTTACTTCCACCCCTACACATCAAACTCGGCCCAATGAAGAACTTTGTAAAAACACTGAACAGGGAAGGTGGAGGATTTGCCTTCCTTCACCACAAGTTCAAACGAATCAGCATGGAGAAGCTTAAGGCAGGTATATTTGATGGTCCTCAGATAAGAGAACTCATAAAAGACTCTAGTTTTGATGATTCATTAAATCCTACTGAACTCTCTGACTGGCTGTCCCTTAAGTTAGTCATTGCAAACTGCCTTGGTAACCACAGAAGTCCTCAGTACCAGAAGATAGTTGATGACTTAATGGAGGATTTCCGCAAACTTGGTACGCGTATGTCAGTGAAAATGCACTTTCTTCGGTCCCATCTGGGCTATTTTCCAGAAAATTGAGGAGAATTTAGTGAAGAACAGGGTGAGCGCTTTCACCAAGACATCCGCGTCATGGAGGAACGCTATCATGGCCAATGGGATGGGAACTTTCTGGATGACTACTGTTGGTGCCTTAAGAGGGATGTGGTGTCTGTTCGGCACAATCAGAGGTCACTGAAGAGACCATTCATCCATAAGTAGCTTATTTTGTGCATTGTACTATTCATGCTATCTATTAAAAATATTCTGTAAGCCTTCTGTGAGTAAATCGGTCCAATATTTGCTATTATGTGTTTCATTCACAACAAATATTTGGAAATATAGGAGTTTTTGGTATGTGCTCATATTTCAAAAACCTGACCTGATTGGGTAAAATGAGCATGATTTTCAGATTCAATGCAAAAAAAACAACTAAAATCAGGTATTATATATTTGACCTTGAAAACAACGCAGACCAGTGTTATCATTAGAGCGAAAATATTTAGGACTAAGAGTTAATCCACAGTCAAAACAAAGACACGTAGTGGGGGAGGCAATGCAAATGACATTACACTAATAAAGAGTGATAACAGGCTGCATTATGAAGTTATTTCATTTAGTACATTTTTTCTTAAAACAGGGTCGAGTTTAAATAAGCCAGGGAAAATATTTATATTAGGTAAGATGCCAATTAAGGAACACTCGACAATATTTCTTTTTGTGAAATCAGCGGAATGACAAAGGAATTTTGCAGAAATCCAGTCAATGGGGTGGTTATTTTCAGATAAATGTAAAAATAAAGTGCTGTTTAGTTCACCTCTTCTAATATAATACTTATGTTGGTAAATTCTAGTAGATAAAGATTTACCAATTTGCCCGAAGTAAGTTAAATACAAATAGAACATTCTATAGAATATGCCCCACCTTTTTTCCTTGTATTATTGTGGACTAACATTTTATATAAAGTGGATTCATATCTAAAATTTACAGAGATATTAAGTTGCTTAAAAATACGGGGAGACAAAAAAATGGTTCAAAGTATGGCAAGATAAGACAATTTTTGTAATTGAAAACCGGTGGGTTATCAGTTCTATAAAAAGTTCTCTTAGCAAAGTTTAATTAAGTATGCAAAAATTGACGAGAATAACAAAGTTTTGTATTTATTTCAAAGATATTGGACAATTCCTTATCCAAAAATTCCGGACAAAAAGGCGTAATGCATGCAGAAACATAGAAGGGAATACAGACTTTAATTTTAACACTATGATAAGAATAAAAGTGAATATATGAACTGGAGTTGGATGGTTTGCGATGAACAGAGAATTTAAAACCTGACGGCGTCCTATGTATTAAGAGGTCAAGAAAAGGAAGAGTCCGATTTTCCTCAATTTCAAGGGTAAATTTAATAAAAAGGACTAGAGAATTAAGATTACATAGAAAATTGTGAATACCTTTTGAGGAAGGCCAAAGGCATATAATATCAACAATGTAACGGTACCATACAATAGGAAAATCGAGGATTTGGTGCAAGAATAACATCTCAAAGAATTCCATATATAAATTAGAGATGGTGGGAGATAGACAACCGCCCATCACAACACCGAATTTTTTAATGTAAAATTTATCATTGAATGAAAATTGACAATTTTTAGCCCAAAGAGAAATAAGCCTTAGGAAAGTATTGACCGGTACAGGGAGATCTAAATTATATAATTTATTGCAAAGGAGAGGAAGAAGATCGTCTAAAGCAACTTTAGTTATCCATGAACAAACATCGAAGCTGACAAGAATGAAATCGTTGGAGTAAGGAATTATATTAAGCTTCTCTATAAGTTCACAACTATTTTTAATGTACGATTGGGAGATGGACCCCACAACGACGATAAGTAATTCGCAAGCCATTTTGATAAGGAATATGAAGCAAAGCCTAACGAACTTATAATAGGGGCGCATAGGATTATTAGGTTTATGAGTTTTTACCAAACTGTACATATATGGAAGAGGAACGTTGCTAGATTTAAATTTAGTAATTAAATCGGGATTTTTTTTTAAAAGGGATCGAATGTTTTTATGAAATTCACTATTAGTTGTTAATGTAGTCTTTTTGTAGGACATTATAAGTAGATTCATCTTCTAATAATAAGTTCATTTTTTCAATATAGTTCACTTTGTCCATAATAACAACGTCACCAGATTTGTCTGCTTTCGTAATATGTATAGAGGGATTTTTTCGAAGATTAGATATAGCACGGTGAAAACGCAGAGGATAATTTAAGTGGGTAGGCCTAGATAAGCACTGATAAACACAACCCTTGGCGGTCGAAATTAAACCACTAGGGACATCACAATATTTTTCCAAATGAGCAAAGCTTTGAACAATAGACACAGCAGATGGTATAGAAGGAATGGAGAATTTCAACCCAAATCCAAGGGCAGCAGTAGTAGTTGGGTCGAGATCTTGATTTGAGAGGTTGACGACTGTTTCTGGTCGACTATTCTTGGTCCAACTGCTATTCGATATGAGACGTTGTAGTTTCCGATCCAATTTATCCTCTAAATTCGAACAGCTTCTTCGAAGAGTACCAAAGATGTGTATCTTGAATCACTGCAGACCAATTTTTATGAGAGATCTGAAAAATGGAAAGGCAGCTGAAATGGTAAAAGAGGTGTGGGTTTTATGGCATTTAATGTGTCTGGTGGCTATGTTGTAAGGCATTTAAAAGTAGTATATAGAATACTTTAGGGCTGGAAGAGTGAGGAAATAGTGCCACTGTATAAGGACAAATGAATGAATGGTGAATGAAAGAATTAGAAGAAGATAGACATATTGAACGTTGCAGGTAAAGTGTATGGAATAATTCTGACAAGCGGAAAGAAGGATAACTAGCGAATGAATATGTGGGGGTTAGATGAGGTGAAATGTGTGTGGATTAGGTAATTGCACTGAGATAGCTGGCTATGAAAACAAGGGATAAGAATATAAAATGTTTGCTTGGCTTCTGGATATTGGAGAATAATGGGGACAAAAGCTGCATTCATTGCATCATGAGAGTGTCTAAGTTTATCTTCAAGTTTTACCGATATAAACGATCTGCTCACCCACAAATTGGTTCACCCATTAATCGTTCTTTTATTCCTAAGTATATTGTAGCATTAATGCCATTGTTTCAATATTTGTTTTGAGTTATTAACTATATATACATTTGTATAGTTTTCTTAGTGTGCATCGTATTTCTTTTGTGTTTTTTTGTAGCGTTGATATAACATTGATTTTTTTTAAGTCACTTTTTAACGGTACTTTACCCTATTTTCACTTAAAACCGTGTTATCACTTTTTAATCCAAATATTGCAGTTAACTTCTCAATGATATACAGCCTTGCCAAAAGTATTAGGCCAACTCAGTGTTTCTGGGTTCTGCTATCTAAATTTTAATGAAACAATTGTACGGCGGATTCCCACCTCCCCCCTTACCGGACGAGCCCCACTCCCTACCCCCCCTTTACCGAATGAGCGACCGAGCGCCCCCCTTTACCGGACGAGCAACCTCCTAGGCCTCCTCCCCACTACCCTGGTTTATTGACATACACACACATACACATACAGATGGCCATTTTACATTTTCTCGCACCACTGAAAATGTCCTGTTTTACCCTGTATTTTACCCCAAACATACGAGTTGCCATTTAACATTTTTTACAGTATTTGATTGGACTGGCTAGTTACCCTTTTAAAGCATTTTGACCCTAAATATCTCGGTGTGCACACGTTCTAAGATGATCCTCCACCCACAACGTATCACGCCTAGACTTGCGAAATATTTTTCAGTCGAAGATGTGTGTGGGTCCGATTATAAATTTAACCCAGACTATTCAACTACGGTTGATTTCTTCGATTTTCTTCGTCAGCTTATTCATGAACACTCAATTGAACGGATTGAATTTCTGTATAGCGGATCAATACAACCACCTTTCAACTACAATAATGGAAAAGAAATTCTTGAGCATCTCCAGTTTTTGGATTTAGAAGATGTAATCAGCGATGAAAATTTCAAAAAAGAGCTTACGGATCAGTTTTTCTTTGTTGGAGGTCTATCCGATCGTCACAGTGATTGGGCGGATAAGTTTTTCTGTATATTGCATTATAACATGGTTAATGATGGTGAGAAAATAATGAGACAATGTAATCATTATTACATTGTCGCATTATTTTCTCTCAAATCCAACTTATTGTCAGTCATTAATACATATATCTCTTTATGTATTATAAGCTTGCTTGCTTGCTTTCATATTGTTTTATTCCATTATAGGCTGAAGAGGAACATAGCTAATGTTCGAAACGTTCGAAATTATATATGTTCCGAATACTGGTTCTGGCCCTAACATATATATATATATATATATATATATATATATATATATATATATATATATATATATATATATATATATATATATGAGACTTTTGGGAACAGGCCGAGGGCCGCGGGCTGCTCCCAAAAGTCTCATGTGGCCCTCACTCTGAAAAGGTTGCCCACCCCTGTTCTATACTGTCCTTTACTGTTCTTACAATTCTATACTCTTCTTAACTATTTTTGCTGTTTCATACTGTTCTTAATTTTTTATCGTTCTTTACTGTTCTCTACTGTTCTTTACTATTATTTACTTTTCTTACTGTTATTTGCTGATCTTTCCGTTCTCTACTGTTCTTTACTGATCTTTTCTCTTCATACTATTCTTTACTGCTAGTTGTCGCTGTTATATACTGTTCTTTTACTCCTCTTAATATTCTAACCTTTCTTTATTCTTCCAACCGTATTTTATATTTTTTTTTACTGTTCATACTGATCTACACTATTCATACTGTTCTGTACATTTATTTACTGTTCTTACTTGTATATATTGTTTTGTACTGTTCTATGTTTATGCTGTTCTTTACTATTTATACTCTTATCGACTGTTCATACTGTTCTATACACTTCTTTGCTTTCCTACTCTGTTCTTTGCAGTTATCTAATGTTCTTTACTGATCAATACCGTTGTTACTGTTCTCGACTGTTCAATACTGTTGTTGCTGTTCCATACTGTTCTTTCCTCTAATTACTGTTTTATACAGATTTTTTTACTTCTCTTTCTGTTGTATACTGTTTTTACCGTTCTTAGTGTTCTATATTGTTCTTTACTGTTCTTCCTGCTTTATACCATTCTTACTGTTCTATAGTTTTTTACTGGTTTACTCCTCTATTCTCTTATTTACTGTTCACACTGTTCTTATTATTCTTTACCGTTCTTTCTGATCGATACTGTTCTTTACTGTTTTACTGTTATATATTGTTCTTTATTTTTCTTAGTGTTCTATACTGTTCATATTGTTATATACTGTTCTTTACCATTCTTACTGTTCTATACTCTTATTTACTGCTCTTACTGTTTTATACTGTTCTTTACTGTTCTTAGCATTTTATACTGTTCTATGCTGCTCAATACTGTTCTTTACTTTTACCTTCTGCTGGGTTCGTGGACATGTAGGAATTGCGGGGAATGAGGGCGCCAAAGAGTCCGCGAGGACTGGGTGACCGGACCAGCGTTTCGCTCTTCCTCACACCGACTACATGGCAAGAATACTGGCAGCTCTTCGGGCTGCTTGGCAAAGAAGATGGGAGACGGTCGAAGGGAACTTAAAATTGCGTGCCTTTGCGCCGCGACTGATCCCATGGACCTCTCCCCCAATGCCGCGACGGCTTCAGGTTGCTTTCTGTCGTCTCCGAATCGGACACACTCGTGTGACGCATCGCTATTTGATGGAGCGCTCACCTGCGCCCTATTGTGACGACTGCGTCGTCCCCCAGACTGTTCGGCACATTCTTGTCGAATGTCCCAGTCTGGGTGATCTTCGAGCACGACACCTGTCCCGGTACCGGGATGGGCGGGGTTGCTACCGCCTGTCCCTTGTACTCGGCACAGATTCGTGCACATTGACTTGTGGACTTGTTGGGATGGGCGGGGTCTGTCCCTTATGCTCGGGACGAGTTCGTGCACACGGAACTGTGGACCTTTAGACTTTTTGGAGGAGGCCGGCCTTCTCCCCTTTATTTAAATAGTTAGGGTTTTTTTTGTTTTTTTTTCTTATTTTAGTAGGTCGCATGTTCCTGCGTTGGGGGGAGGCGGATCTTCCCCCGACGCATGAGCTTGCTTCCTAGTTATTACCTTTTATCTTTGTTTTTTTTTATCCTCCTCTTTTAAAGATGCCTAATTTTAGGCCATGTTGAATACGGCGACTCATGCCCACGCATGCGGTCGCCAGAGGAGCTCCTAAAAAGAAAAGAAAAACACTTTAACTTTACTGCTCATAGGGTTGTATATTTTTAAAACTCTTTTTACTGTTTTATACTGTTATTTACTTTTCATACTGTTTGATACTGTTATTTATTGCTCATTACTATTTCTACTGTTTTATACTGTTATTTACTCTTCTTCCTATTTAATACTGTTATTTATTGCTCATTACTGTTCCTACTGTTTTATACTGTTATTTTTATCTTCCTCCTGTTTAATACTGTTATTTATTGCTCATTAATGTTCCTACTGTTTTAGACTGTTATTTACTCTTCCTCCTGTTTAATACTGTTATTTATTGCTTATTACTGTTCCTACTGTTTTATACTGTTATTTACTTTTCTTCCTGTTTAATACTGTTATTTATTGCTCATTACTGTTCCTACTGTTTTATACTGTTATTTTTATCTTCCTCCTGTTTAATACTGTTATTTATTGCTCATTAATGTTCCTACTGTTTTAGACTGTTATTTACTATTCCTCCTGTTTAATACTGTTATTTATTGCTCATTACTGTTGCTACAGTTTTATACAGTTCTTTAACTTTTTTATTCTGCTCTTTGCTGTTCCATACTGTTCTTTAATCTTCTGTACTGTTCTTTACTGCTCTTTCTCTTTCATGCTGTCCTTAATCTTCTATACTGTTCATTATGGAAGTCGAGTGTGCAAGTCTTCTCCTGCCAGCACACTGCCTCTCCATCACCAAGACTCTCGATGTGCCTTCTCGTGGCCACACACCGTAGCTTGGTGCCTCGTAGCCCCAGCCTTAATCACCAGGGGATCTCGGAGCAGGAGTGGGTACCAGAGGTATGCCGTGCGGGCCCACCGGTGTGTGGACCCGCCCTGGTGCCTACCATCCACTGCCTTTTTAGGTAAAGGCTAAAGGAAGGGTACCTCGATCATAAACCAGGATCAGGAGTGCCCATAGGCGAGCACCGGTGTCTGGGCAGCTCCCAGGATGAAGCCTGGTGGTCTGGAGCCTCTCCTGCCACCAGGGTCCTTTTCCCCTGGGTCTTTATATGGGTCCAAAGGCTGGACACATCCCTACCCGTTAAAGCCTAGTGCAGGTTGATGCCCTCAAGAGAGCATCCGTCATCATCGATCTTCTGTCAATGTATGACAAAACCAGAGCAAAGCACTGTTCCTACTCTTCTATACTTTTCTTATTGTTCTTTACTTTTATTACTGTTCTACATGTTCTTTACTGTTATTACTCTGTTGTTCTTAATGTTCGATACTGTTTTTTGTTGCTCTTAATGTTCTGTGTTGTTCTATAGTTTTCTTACTGTTCTATACTGCTCTTACTATTCTATTCTTTGATTAATCACAAACTAGACCTGTTGACAATATGAACAGGCCGTTTCTTCCAAGAATCCACGAATCTGTTATGAAAGAATATTTCCTCACGTCTGGCCTAGATTCCAGGTCGAAAAACTTCCCTATTTCCAATTCACCCATCCCCCTCAAGCATTTTAAAAAGCTGCATCGCATCACCCCTCAAGCATTTTAAAAAGCTGCATCACATCACCCCTCAAGCATTTTAAAAAGCTGCATCATGTCACTTCAAATGAAAACAAGCGCCCTCAACATCATGGTATTATCAAAGTGTCTCAAGAAAGGTATCATTTATGTTGCCTTGTACTGCCTAAGCAATAATAATATCCTACCTGTCATGTGGGAACCTCGCCTAAATACAATATTCTAGGTGTGGATTTAAGGTACGAGTTATATAGATTGCGAGTCATCGTCTTACTTTTGTAAATAACATTTCTATTTATGAATTGCTTGTTCGGTTACGTTAATGACTTCCTAGATCAAATATTCCATTATTTAACTCTCTTTTCGCATTTTGTTGAGTCTTGCATTCATTTTTCTTTGGTACATGGACGAAAATGAATGCTAATATTTACCGTCGGTAATTATATGGCTTGAAGGTAGTAATTAAGAAAACATCGGTAATTATATATTGGGGAATATTACCTCCATAATAACGAGAGGCTGCATCCTGCTAAAACATGTTTTACAGTAGTGCCATATTTTCTATATTCAGCAGACATATACTGGCTAATTTTTACCCTTTTTGTTTACTAGTTAATTCTTCTTTTCGTGGTAGACACTAATCTGCAGAAAGAAATTTATGCTGTTCTTGATGCCTGGATTTCCGCTAGAGGACGGCAATTCTTTGCAGATGGAGTCAGGAAACTGAAAGAACGATGGTAAGAATGTATTGCAACTAAAACGTTCCCTAACCCCTGAGCTCCGGTTCGGGATGGGTTTTTTTTAACAACCTGCTTCATCCCCACCCATACCCTCCTCACATCCCTTTTCCTCTCCTCTTCACATTCTATCAATTTTACGCCGTATCTAAGGTGGAGCCGCCATGCCGATGGACTGCCTGGCCACTAGGCGGGAGGGGTGGTCCCAAATGGTGGCGCCTGGCTCTGCCGGGCCTGCAAGCACCTCTTGCAGTGCGGACAACTGTGAGAGGTGGTGAGCTATTGCGTCCCGTGTAAAAAAGAGGGTCACCATGCCCAATGATGAATATAAAAAAACCCAACCCCCAACTTCCCCTGTAACATCAACGGAGCTGCCCTCGGGCAGCTCCACCGAAAAAATGGAGGTACCCGCCTTGTGCTTGCGCAGGGGAGCGTCCATACTTCTTTAACCGGAGAGGAGGCTTACTCCTCTCCTACGCCTACGGGTGTAGGGGACTCCCCCTCACCCCCTTCTCTGGAGATGCATTCAGGCACCTCCCTATTTCCAGTGGCAGTGCCTCCTTTTCTTTCTAAGGAAACTGCCAAGAAAGCCAGCAGGCAGCCCATTGCCGACCGCCCCTCGTGTAAGCGGATCGGTAGGGCAAACCTCTTTAGGGGGGAGAAGGAAGCAAGTCCCCTTCGGTCGCTTCCATCAAAAGACCTGCTGGCAAGAATCTTAAACCTTGCCGGGATCAAGGCCTGTGCCTCCCCACAAAACACTGGTGACGCTGCCAACGGGACCTGCGATGTCCTGGGAAGGGATGGCCAACTGGAGGCCCCTCCTGTGATAGACATGGTCCTTGAGGAAACCCAGCCTCAGAGGGTAGGGCCTTCCATGGGGGAAAATCCGGGCTCGGCGCCAAACGCCGAACCTGAATCCGCCCCTATGCAAGGTCCTCCTCAAACGGCTGGGGCCTCCGAGGCAGTACAAGGAGGGGAGGGATCACCTTTGACCGGTGCCCCTGCGACCACCAGGACCTTTTCGATTTCGGAGAAGGACCTGGCTGAGGCCGGTCCATCTGGCCTAGGGGCTTCTATCGGCGGAAGTGAGAAGCGGGTTCATTCCCCGCCCTCCTCTCCTAAAAAGAAGAAAAAGACAAGAAAGACTAAAAAGACTCGGGGCTCCTCTCCATCCGCGGGGGCTACAGGGACCGATGGGTCTGCTGCCACTCTGGCAAGCGACCAAGCCAAGATCGGCACATCCGGCCCCTCTGCCCCCCCCGGGTGTGGAGCCTCTGACTATGACAAAGACGAAAAGTGCACAGGGTGGAGCCTAGATGACATCAGGGCCCCTTATTCAGAGGTTAACTGGCGCTTTCGAGCCCGCTGGCTTCAAACGCTTCATCATTATTCACTCCACTGATGGCACCATGTTATCCAAGGGCAACATGATCCATCAGAGGAGAGGATTAGCTAGTGCAATTGGTAGAGAGCCGAAGGTAACCCGTTTCTCGGACGGGAGCCTTCTGGCAAATGCGGCGAATCCCGCCGAGGCGGCCAAGATAAGTGCTCTTCGGACACTTCATGGCACCCCGGTGAGTGTGACGCCACACTCTACCATGAACTTTGTGAAAAGAGTAGTTTATGCGAGGGAACTCGTTGACTACTCCATTGAGGACATCACCCTAGAGCTGGCTGACCATGGGGCGGTCAAGGTCGAACGTGTGATGAGAAAACAGGGAGGGGCCTTGAGACCCACCCCTACACTCTTCGTCAAGTTTGACTGTGACAAGCTCTCTGAGTCGGTGCGTGCAGGTTGGTACCGCTCCCCCGTGAAGGCATTCGTGCCACTGCCGCGGTGGTGCTATTACTGTCACCGCTTCGGCCATACGAATCATTCTTGTAGACGTGCAAAGTCAGGGTCACCCGAAGTGTGTGTTAATTGCTCCAAGGCCGCACACGATAAGTACAAATCTTGTGTGGCCAAGTGTGTCAATTGCGGAGAGCCGCACCCCGCTTCTTCGAAGCAATGTGGTGCACATCTCCTTGAGAAAGAAATCCTGGCTGTTCAGATCCAGGATCGACTATCATTCCGCGAGGCTAAGGACTTGGTCCTGGCGCGCCCGGCTCTGCCTTGAACGTCATATGCCTCAATAGTTAGAGAGGCACCCTCTGCTTTTGGCCCATCCAGGACAACGAGCATGGTTGTATCCGCGCCCATTCGGAGCCCTTCTGCGGGCTCTACTCAGACCAGGCGCTCTCCTAACAAAGCTGGTGGCAAAAAAGGGTTCACACCCAGCCCCGGCTAAAACCACGGCTCCACCCTCTTTCCCCAGCGTGACTGTTTCCCGTAAGGCGAAACGGCCACGCGCCTCCACCGAGTCTTTAGACTCACAGGAGGTTACACCCTTCGGCTCCTTCGCCTACGCCCCGAGGTGGAGCGAGTGGCTCGGAGAGGGTGGTTCCTCGAAAAGAGGCCCCCCCCGCCTCCGAAGCCGCAACGCCCGCCCAAGGTTACGAGGCGGAGGGAGGAAAAGACTCTCATAGCGAGCTCAACCTCCCCCAATAAGTCCTCGAAGGCGACAGCGTCTTTAGCGCTTTGTCCGGCCAACAGCGCCCGGGGTTCTGCCCCCGGGAAGCGTACGGCTATTCCCGTGAGGGTCTTCTGTTCAAGGAGGGCTCCCGCGTCTCCTCCGAGCTAGGCCTGAAGAGCATATTCCTTCAATGGAATTGCCGTGGACTCCGGGCCAACTGGGAGGAGCTGCGCAGGCTTGTCTCGTCCCGTTCCCCGTTAGCTATCCTTTTGCAGGAGACCATGCTAGGCGCGTGCCCCCTGCCCGCCCTCCCGGGGTATAAGGGTCTTGCGACCCCACCACCTCGAGATGACGGCCGGGCTGAGGGTATGCGCTGTTTACACCCGGCATGATGGCTCCGTTCTTCCTTTGTCTTTAGATAGCTCCTTTCAGGCAGTGGCTCTGCAGCTGCACCTGGATAGGAGGTATACTATCATTTCTGCGTACATTCCACCGTCAGCTGACTTCGACGCGGGGGACTTCCGCCGCGTCGTGGCACGGTTGCCGAGGCCCTATCTCTTGCTTGGAGATCTGAACGGCAGGCATACACTCTGGTGAGATTACTCCATAAATCCCAGGGACAAGTCCTTGCTGATCTAATCGAAAAGCTTGAGATGGGTGTTCTAAACGTGGATGATTTTACGCATCACTGTCCGAGAACTGCTTCATTTTCTTGCCTTGAACTATATTTGTGTTCTTCGGATGCAGAGCCTGATTTTGATTGGCGGATGGTCGATGACCTCCATGGTAGTGATCACTTTCCCATTGAAATATCATTTTCAGGGCAACTGCCGCCTGAGAGCCCACATCGGTCGTTCTTAGCGCGGGAGCGGTTGCCTGCATTTCAGGAAATGAATGAATTTTCTATCTCAGTCGAGGAGTTTAGGTCGGTAGATGAGGCCGTTGAGTTCTTCTCCGGCAACCTCATCGCCATGGGCCTGACTAATATTCCTAAGGACGTCTGGCCGTTTTGCACGCCGACCACTCTCATGGTGGTCGGCCGAGTCTGAGACGGCCCTCAGACAGAAGCGTTATGCCTACATGCGGTATAAGCATCGCCCTCACGATTTCACTGTCGCTGAATTTCGTCAGGCTAGGGCTAGGTTCCGGTATATTTCGAAGCACGCCCGCCGCTCTTCTTGGCGGGCATACGTGTCTTCACTTAACTGGAAGACCCCTTTAGCTGAAGTGTGGCAGCGAGTCAAAAGGATTCGGGGCAAGTTCTCGCAGGACCCCTCTCCCGTTCTCCAGGAGAATGGGACCGCAATCTCAGGCCCCGCGATCCGTGGCGGAATCCTTAGCGACCGCTTTTTCCGCATACTCTAGCCAGGATGCTGCTCCGCTAGCATTTAATGCACGTCGTGATGTCGCGGAAGGCCTCTGGCTTGACTTTACCTCCAGAGGCGAAGAACCCTTGAACGACAAGTTTACTGTGAGTGAGTTGCGCTCCGCTCTCCCTTCGTGCGCGGACACCGCCCATGGTCCAGGCGATGTCCCGTACGCCATGCTTCGACACCTGGGTGAGCGAGGCATGGCCTTTCTGTTAGATTTGTTCAACAGGATCTGGGTGGAGGGTCTTCTCCCAGACTCCTGGCGAATCACTACTGTGGTCGCCTTTCGTAAACCGGGGAGAGATTATTCTACTCCGGCCGGTTGCCGCCCAATCTCTCTAACATCTTGCGTGTGCAAGTTGATGGAGAAATTGGTAAATGTTACATTAGCCTTTTTCCTGGACAGTGGAGGCCATCTGTCTTCCGCACAGTGCGGCTTCCGCAATTTCTACTCCACGTCGGATGCTCTGCTCCGACTGGAAAATGCCGTCTGCGAGGCTTTCCTTCTTAGACAGCACTACGCCACGGTCTTTTTCGATCTGGAGAAGGCCTATGATACCGCATGGCTATACAGTATCATGGAGACTCTCCACACGATGGGGGCGAGGGGACGCCTCCCAATGTTTATATCTGAATTTTTGCGAGATCGTCGATTCCGCGTACGGGTGGGGGAAGCCCTCTTCGGCCCAAATGAGCAGGGAGAGGATGTCCTGCAGGGAAGTGTCCTCAGTGTCAC
This sequence comes from Ceratothoa steindachneri, assembly GCA_963969495.1. NCBI lineage: Eukaryota > Metazoa > Arthropoda > Malacostraca > Isopoda > Cymothoidae > Ceratothoa > Ceratothoa steindachneri. The sequence goes on along the minus strand of OZ018333.1, from coordinate 4,261,823 downwards.
ACTATTTGCCCTGAGCATCAACGGCATCACCTCGGTGCTGCCGGAAGATGTTCTCGCTACGCTCTACGTGGACGACCTATCGATCTCTTTTGGCGCGACCACAATGCCAACACTGGAGCGTCGACTCCAACAGGCATTGAACCGTGTCTCTCGCTATGCCGAAGCGCACAGGTTTCGGTTTTCTTTGGCCAAGACTAAGGTGGTGCACTTCTGCCGCTATCCACGGCTTCACCCCGACCCAGATTTGTTCCTTAATGGGGTGCGCCTGGATGTGGTGGAATCGCACCGTTTCCTCGGTCTTGTATTCGACCGACGCCTCACCTGGGAGGCTCATATTTGCAGCCTTAGGGTCTCTTGTACCCTCGCCTTACACATTCTTCGTTCCGTGACGTTTAGCGCTTGGGGCGCTGATAGAACTACTGCCCTACTTTTTTATCGATCCCTTGTTCGTTCGAAGCTCGACTGCTGATGCGAGTTTTATGCATCCGCAGCCGAGCGTTTATTGCGGAAGGTGGATTCGATCTACCACACCGGCCTTCGCCTTGCGACTGGTTCCTTCTGCACTTTCCCCATTGAGAGCCTGTTGGTCGATGCTGGCGAGATGCCACTCGCTCTGCGCCGCGTGCAGTGCATCACTCGACTGTACTCGCGAGCCCGGCGCCTCCCTCAGTCGCCAACAGCTCTCACTGCATTCGCAGCTGATCTCGATGGGGCCTATGCCGCCGAGAGACGCCAGTCATACCCTAAGCCCTTTAGGTTTAGCGCCAGGAAACTCCTTCGAGAGCTAGATATAGCTCTCGGGCCGGTGGCGCCCCTGGTTCTGCCCAGGACGCCACCCTGGAGGGTACCACATTTGGCTATTTGTCGCCACACCTCTACTCCCAAAGCTTGTACGGCGCCGGGAGTATTGCGTTCGACCTTTTTGGAGCACACCTCGTGTCACTTTGGAACCGTGCCAGTGTATATGGATGGCTTCAAGTCCCAAGATGGGGTCGGCTTCCATGCTGTATCCACTCTGTTTGAAGTCAGCGGGGCTCTGTCAGGCGCTGCGTCTGTCTTCACGGCCGAGCCTGTGGTAATACACCACTCAGTACGGGAGATTACGTGACGTGCCATGTTCGGAGACCGGATTGTGATCTATAGCAACTCACAAAGCGCCCTGAGTGCTCTCGGGGCATTGGAATCTCCGCATCCCCTGGTTCGCGATATCCGTGACGCCACGGTTTTGGCGAGCCGGGCAGATGTCGAGATTATCTTCTGCTGGGTTCCTGGACATGTAGGAATTGCGGGGAATGAGCGCGCCGATAAGGGCGCCAAAGAGTCCGCGAGGACTCTGCGACCGGACCAGCGTTTCGCTCTTCCTCACACCGACTACATGGCAGGAATACGGGCAGCTCTTCGGACTGCTTGGCAAAGAAGATGGGAGATGGTCGAAGAAAACTTAAAGTTGCGTGCCATTGCACCACGACTGTTCCCATGGACCTATCCCCCAATGCCGCGACGGCTTCAGGTCGCTTTTTGTCGTTTCCGAATCGGACACACACGTGTGACGCATCGCAATTTGATGGAATGCTCGCCTGTGCCCTATTGCGACGACTGCGTCGTCCCCCATACTGTTTGGCACGTTCTTGTCGAATGTCCCAGTCTGGGTGATCTTCGCGCACGATACCTGTCCCGGTACCGGGATGGTCGGGGTTGCTACCGCCTCTCCTTTGTACTCAGGACGAGTGCGTGCACCATGACTGGTGGACTTGTTGACTTTTGGGGGGCGGCCAGCCTTTTCCCTTGTATTTAACTTGTTTTTTTTATTGTAGTTTGTTTTGTTTTGTTTTTGTAGGTCGCAGGCTCCTGCGCCGGGGGGGAGGGGGACCTTCTCCTGACGCCGGAGCTTGCTCCCTGATTGTTATCCCCTTTTTATTGTTGTTTCTGTTAAAAAATTTATTTTAAAGTAGCCTAGAACTGGGCTGTTTGTTTGCGGCGACTTATGCCCACGTGGGCAGTCGCCAGATAGCCCCTTGAAAAAAAAAATGCTCCTAAAACTCACTTCGAGCAGCTCTATTTTAAATATAGCCCCCCTCCCCCTCACAGTTTGCATCTTTTAAGTATTTTGATTAAATCGTGGGTCTATGTTGACACTATTTTAACAAACCTTTCTCTCACAACATTCAAAAGGTACAAAACGACACCATTCATACTTTTCCTACACTGTAAAAACTAGAATCACGAATATCTTTGATGATTTATTGATTTTAGCTAATTAAATTAGAAATTGTGCCACCGTTCTGTTGACAAACTAGTTAATCGAAGTCTCTTCTTGAACGCAGAGGTGCTTCAGTGCAGTTCAATTATGTGAATTTCTTGCTATGAATGCAGTATTTTGTCTTTTTAATTCATGTTTATTAAACTTTTCCCGCTACCCAACATAGACCTTCTCTTTTAGCGAGTCCCAAATCGATTAAGCCAGCGGGTTGCACTCTAGGCTTTGTGGAGGCCATCATTCTTTGTAATGAAATGGGATGTATTATTATTCAGAAACGCCTATTGACTTTTGCTCTTAATGTTACGGTGCTAAATCTTGTTGAAAACATAATTCATTTATTGGATAAAGTCGACGACAATCTGGCAACAACTTTGTTCTTAAAAGTTCCATGTAAGTTACTGAATCGACTTTTGTCGTTTAGGTTTAAATAAAATAAACCCTACTTTTGCTATTCCAAGAAACTTCTGCAGATATCATTTTTTTTTACGATATTGTGAAATTTCTCGTGTAAACTCCTTAACCATGAATATCTTCTTGACACCCTCAACTGAAATATTAACAAGCCAATCCGAGTCTCGTTTTTCTTTAATCCTTCACAGTAACACCTTTTTCTTGTGTGAATCCTTTTAGATCTGAGATTTTACTTAAAGTTGTATAAAACTCCCCCCAAAATTCAAATTTAGGGCAATTGTTCGTTGTGATAAATGAGTACATGGCTCATTTTCTTGAGAGCAGATTTAGTCATTTACATTACCGTCCGAAAAGATTAGAACGCCTGTATTCCTATCACATCTTCCATAACTTCTGTAAAAGAAAATCAAACGTTTCAAAAATTGGTGTACGATAGAACGTACAAGTATAAAACTCGTATGGGAGAAAATTATTCACATTTAGATAAATTCAAACCAAAGTTATCAGCAGATAAGCAATTTACTAGAAAAATTGCCAGCTGTCGTCCAGGTAACGTGCCTAAGAAATCTGTCATACTTATCTCTATCAGGAAGCTGATCGTAAAGCTGCGCTGGCAAGATGGTCTTCCTATTGGAGCCATTGTAGAGACTGTCAAGCGCTCCCAAATTGTATTCCACAATATTCTGTCAATCTATGACAAAACAGGTTTATATAAGGCTGGTAAATGGACTAGTAGGGCAAAGAAGCCCTAAAAAGGGGGACGAGCGAGCCATTACCTAAATTGTGAAGAAGGACTGCGTTTCAAGACGGCTGCAACAGTTTTCTCGAGAGATTTTGGCCATCAAAGTGTCCATGGCAACCGTGTCACGTGGTCAAGCCATTGTTGATCAGTCCGAAGAACGAGAAGGCTCGTCTTGAATTCACCATTGAGCACCTTACATGGACGGATGACCAATGGACCTAGCCAAGTCCACTTCGGGGACGAATCGAAGTTTTAATTTGTTCGTATCCGAGGGTAGGATGTTCGTTGGTCGTAAAGCAAGCGATGATTGGCTCAAATGCAAGTGTCCTGGTGTGGAGCGTGATTTCGGTAGCAGGCACGGGGCCACTTGTGCACAGTGAATGCGCACATTATTATTATTATTAAAGTTCCAAGCCACAACCCCAACTGGAAGAGCAAATAGCTATAAGCCCAAGGGCCCCAGCGGGGAAAGAAACCTGGTATGGAAAAAACGAAACAAAGATTAAGAAAAACATAATAAATAAATAGAAAATTAAAAAAAAAAAAAAAAAAAAAAATTAAATGCTATAATGTTAAAAATATTATAATATTATATATGTGTGGATAATGAATAAAATATTAAAGTTATAAGTTTCTGTTAATTAAAAATGTATTAGCACCCACTTTAAATTTCTGAAGTTCCAAGGACTCAACAACAACACTAGGAAGTTCATTCCACAGTTTAGTTGTGTTAGGAATGAAACTTCTTGAAAACTGTGTTGTGTTGAATCTGATAGGCGTAAAGGCCCTACTATTGGCATTTATTACACCTCTGGTAACTCGTTGAGGGGCATATAAATTGGGCAGATCGTGATGCAGTGGATGATCTGCATTGTTAAAAATTTTATATAAGATGCATAAGGAGCTTATTGCTCGCCTGTGCCACAGATCAACTTTGAGGTCAGGAATTAAAAATTTTATTGCTCTCAAATTTTTATCTAATAAATTAAGATAAGAGTTGGCTGCCGAGCTCCAAACAGGGGCGCAATATTCAAAACACGGAAGAATAAAAGCATTAAAACAATTTTTAAGAACAGTCTGCTCTCCAAATACTTTGTAAGATTTCCTCAAAATGCCAATTTTTTGAGCAATAGAGGAGGAAATAGATCGAATGTGATTCTCAAAAGTAAACCTAGAGTCAAGCATAACTCCAAGCAACTTAAAAGAATCACATATGGAGATGGGAATGTTATTTATTAAAAGATCTGGATGGGGAGGATCTAGTGTTCTGGATCTGCTAACAATCATACTCTGGGTTTTCTTTGCATTTAACTTCATGCCCCATGAAGTGCACCAAACATTTATCTTAGCCAGATCTCTATTTAAAGACTCTGCAACCGATGCTCTCAACTCAGGAGATGGGACTGGGGCTATTAGAGTAGCATCATCAGCATAGGCTATAAGTCTATTTTCCAGTCCAAACCACATATCATGGGTATATAATATAAACAGTAGAGGACCAAGAACACTGCCTTGTGGTACACCAGATAGCACCTGCGACAGCCTGCTTTGCCCCCGAAGCCCAACCTGCAATTTCATTACAGGGTAACGTCCCCTCCTCACGGCAAGTGGGTGAACACATGAAACTGCCGCCACAGACAGGCTTGTAGCCACTTGAACATGTTTAGAAGAGAGGTCTAAAGTGAGGGAAAGAAGTCCGGGCAATTCTTCAAGATGACTGGAACAAGACTACTGCGCGCAAGTGTGTCAACAGTGTGTTTGTTCTTGTGGCGAGATATGTGAAAGCATCATCAAGAATAAAGGCTTCCACACTAAATACTTATATAAATGTTTCCGCTGATAATTCATTCCTTATATTCCATAGAAATTTGTTTCCTCTGTCGTTAGGATCATTTTTGACACTTTAACTTTTCTAATAAATTAGTTACTGCTGAAACTTTCGTTTTATTCATCCAAATTTCATAAACTTTACCCCAACGTAGTTTATACCTGTAAGTTATCGTACACCAATTCAAGAAACTTTGGGATTTTCTCTGGCAAAACTCATGGGATATGACGCAATAGAAATAGACATTCTCATCTTTTGGGACATGTAATAAACGTTTTCGAGAATTGTTGATTTCGATGCGCCACTTCCTGGATCGCACTTTTTCCTGTGCACGTCTCTTCCAACCTCTGCCAGGGAACTCTTGTAATATATCCTCACACTTCATTATTTGCCAATGTAGCGAGTTTTAATGAGAAAATAGTCTTTGGGCGTCATTTTAAACTACTCACACTAGCTGACAGCGCCAGCCGTAGCCACCAGAAATACTGCCAGACGTAAGTTAATATACATGCACCACTTATACTGTGGGAAAAGTAGAAATGATAGTTTGTTTGTTTTTTTCATCGTGATTCAGTCGTAGAAAGATGCTCAAAGTAATTGCCTATATTTATACTGCCTAGTCTATGTATTATATTATATATTAAATATATCAATCAAATTTCCGTAGTCATAGATAACACAATTCAATAATATCTGCATTTATTTACCGGAAAAAACTTTCTACCCAATCTTGTTTACTTTTCGCCTCTGACGTCACGGCACGTGATCTCCAAAGATCTCCTAGAAAGGGTATATACTAAAAGATGCTGATATTGAGAAGAGAAAGGCACGATAATATTAATAATTTATTCAAGAAATTTAAGCATAATATATAGACAAGAAGGATATTTTTGTTCTTAAATGACTAATTCATAATTTCGGATAGGATTAGTGCTAGTTACAGCCAACTCACGATTCGATAAAATACCTGAAAAAAAAATCCTTTTAAAATAATCTTTCTATATTACAATAATTATACAAAAGAGAAAAGAATGGTCATAACACAATATACAATAATTAAAAATACAATTACAGAATACACAACTCATCGGAAGAAAGCAGAAGAATAAATAAAGCCTAGTATATTCCTAACAATAGTTGTTAATTGCTCGACACGAGCATATGAGATCTCTGCTTCCCCGATCGCTTGGTTAGGGGATTAAATAAATTAATATTAAATATATCAAATGAATTAAAATGAATTTGGGAAAAGGGAAAATTTTGGCAATCCTATTTTGAAACAAATGTTTCGATAGCTCAATGAAATAACGCAATAACTTAAAAAAAATCGCTTCATTTATTTTATTGGTAAATGTCGTCTCTAAACAAACACATTATTGTCACCTACTGGGAGTCATAAAAGCTCATACATGTTAGTTCCTATTAAGAATAAAGCTAATTGGAGTGTTCCCCCCCCCCCCTCCTCTAATATTTGTAAGCTATTTCCATTTAAATATGTATCAAATTTGGTCTTCGTAATTCGGTGTTTGGAGCGCTGACTACTTCTTGTGGTAGGCTCCACCAAGCTTGAACGAGGCGGTTGCTGAAAGCCAAAATTTCCCGTTGATGTTTTGAATTTCCGCCTCTTGAGCTTTTTGTCCTGTCCTTGCGTCCCTGTTACGTCTGTCCAATTAAAAGGATTTTCTGCACTATCGGGTATATTCATGGCCAAATAATGTTTTGGGACTAATATAATTTTTTTTCATTCGTTTTAAAATTTACGTGATAGGAATAATTATTCTAATATTTAAATTATTGAAGGTTTATTCAAAAGTCAGCATTTAAAAATATATATAAAAGAATTTGTTGGCGGAATCCGAAAAGCGCTCTTGTCCTGTTCCAATAGGAGGTGAGTTTCAGTCCTTGCCAGACGCAGAGCGGGGTTCGGGGGAAGTTCTCAAATTTGAGAACCGTTTATTTCTATAGTTCTTTTTTTAAACCATACTTATATTCTGCTATTCAGAAAGTTATATAAAATAATTATAATTTTTAACCCGTTAGATCGAATGTATCTTATATGATACGTGTCTAAAATGGAGATAAATCTAAAAAAATAATGATTAAATTCAGTATTACACCTTAAATGACATTCAAAAACGATAATTTTCTGATGTGTGGAAAAAAAATGGATCTGATAGAGGAGTTAGTGGTCACTCCCCTATGAGATGCCGTTATTTATTATCAATTCTGTCTATTATAACCCTTATTAATCATCAATGCCCTTTTCTCAGACTCCTCACAGGGACGAATTCTGGTTAGTTAGCCTACTCCCATCTCTAACCATCCTGGTTCTGCCACTGGTCCCTACAGCTTTGCTATTCGATCAAATGGTGGAAATAATGACAAATATGGGCGAAATAAATAATGTTGTATAATTATGATCTATTTCGCAATATTTTAGGGGGTAAAAAATAAATGTTTGAATCTTTTTCAATTCCAAAGCGTGTAACCATTGTTACCCTGCACCAAAGTGGTCTGGAATGAAAGAAGATGATAGGTGATACGAAGGAACATCATCTTTAGGATCATTAATGAATTTAAAAAGACTTGTGGACGCCTAAGAGCTTCAAATCAACGCCAAAATCGCCTCCTGGCAAAGTTCCAGCTCAAGAATCGGGTTGCCTCTAGGGCCAAGTTTGCTCACGATAAGAAAGAAGCAGTTATGAACGCTTTCACGAGTCCTCTGTCTTACCGAGGGGGAAGCATACGGGCACTCCTCAGGTCTGGGGCGGCTTCTAATCTAAGGGAACCTGACCACTAACACTTTTTCCTAAAAAAACAGACAGGCTAATGTTGAGTCCTGTAAGTTTTCTTTCTAAGTATAATAAAGCATCATTTACGGGAACTTCAGTGAATAGGGACTCGACATCTAAAGAGAGAATTACAGCACAAGGAACTAGCAAAGACGTTGAGAGCCACAGGAGACCACCCCATAAGCAGGAAGGTTACATTGTCATTGTAGATTGAGGGGTGTAGAAAAAGAAGCAATAAAAATAGCGAAAGTAGCGAGTTGCGAACGGCTTCCCGCGTCGCAGGATCACTGTTGACGAATGGTGTATCGACTGCGCCATCGTGAGCCTAAAAAGACTCAATCAAGCGAAGCTTTTTAATCTGTTGTTTGCACTTGTCGACACCCTACATCATCAGTCGCAACACCCAGATACCCACGGAAATGTCCGATCTTGTTTTATGTACCGTTATTATTTGCAAGGTAAATATCCAGCCTATTCTTAAACATGTTTACTGAAATACTAGATACTACTGTAGTAGGCAAGCAATTCTAAGAGTTATTATGTTAAATGCAAATAAAGTTCGTGCAATTTCTAGATTAACAATAGGAGGAAACAACTTAAAACCATTATTTCTAGTAACATCTTCGTTATTCGAGGTAAAAAATGTCGTAGGGGTTAAAGTTATAAAAACTTTTTACAATCTTAAAAACCTGGGTCACTGCCCTTAGCGTTTTTAAAGATGGCAAACCACCTACAAAGAAAACAACAATAACAAAAAAACCTAGTTAAATAAAGAGGAGAAGGCGGCCCTCCCCCCAAAAGTCAACAAGTCCACCAGTCAATGTACACGAACTGGTCCCGAGTACAAGGGACAGGCGTTAGCGACCCCGCCCATCCCGGTACCGGGACAGGCAACGTGCGCGTAGATCGCCCAGACTGGGACATTCAACAAGAATGTGCCGAATAGTCTGGGGAACAACGCAGTCTTGACAGTAGGGCGCTGGCGAGCGCTCCATCAAATGGCGGAGCGTCCCGCGAGTGTGCCCTATTCGGAGACGACAGAAAGCAACCTGAAGCCTTCGCGGCATTGGGTCAAGGTCCATGGGAACAGTCGCGGCGCAATGGCACGCAACTTAAAGTTCCCTTCGACGGTCTCCCATCTTCTTTGCCAAGCAGCCGAAGAGCTGCCCGTATTCATGCCATGTAGTCAGTGTGAGGAAGAGCAAAACGCTGGTCCAGTCGCAGAGTCCTCGCAGACTGTTTGACGCCCTTATCGGCGGGCTCATTCCCCGCAATTCCTACATGTCCAGGAACCCAGCAGAAGATAATCTCGACATCCGCCTGGCTTGCCAAAACCGTGGCGTCACGGATATCGCGAACCAGGGGCTGCGGAGATTCCAATGCCCCGAGAGCACTCAGGGGGCTTTGTGAGTCGCTATAGATCACAATCCGGTATCCAAACCGGGAACGTCACGTAATCTCCAGGGCCGAGTGGTGTATTTCCACCAGCTTGGCTGTGAAGACAGACGAAGGGCCTGGAAGAGCCCTCCTGACTTTAAACAGAGGAGATACGGTGTGGAAGGCGACCCCCTCTTGGGACTTGGAGCCATGCGTATACACTGGCACGGTTCAAGCGTGACACGAGGTATGCTCCAAACAGGTCGAACGCAATACTCCCGGTGCTGTACAAGCTTTGCGAGCAGAGGCGTGGCGACAAATAGCCAAATGTGGTACCCTCCAGGGTGGCGTCCTGGGCAAAACCAGGGGCGCCATCGGTTCGAGAGCTATATCTACCTCCCGAAGGAGTTTCCTGGCCATAAACCCAAAGGGCTTAGGGTATGACTGGCGTCTCTCGGTGGCATAAGCAGTGAGAGCTGTTGGCAACTGAATGAGGCGCTGGGCTCGCGCGTATAGTCGAGTGATGCACTGTACACGGCGTAAAGCGAGTGGCATCTCTTCAGCATCGACCAAAAGGCTCTCAATTGGGGAAGTGCGGAAGGCACCGGTCACAAGGCGAAGGCCAGTGTGGTGGATCGAGTCCACCTTCCACAATACACGCTCGTCTGCGGATGCATAAAACTCGCATCCGTAGTTGAGCTTCGAACGAACAAAGGATCGATAAAAAAAGTAAGGCAGTAGCCCTCTTAGCGCCTCAAGCCCTGAATGTCACGGAACGGTGAATATCCATGGCGTGGGTACAAGAGACCCTAAGGCTGCGAATATGAGCCTCCCAGGTGAGGCGTCGGTCAAATACATGACCAAGGAAACGGTGCGATTCAACCACTTCCAGGCGTACCCCATTAAGAAACAAATCTGGGTCGGGGTGGAGCCGTGGATGGTGGCAGGAGTGCGCCACCTCAGTCTTGGCCAGGGAAAACCAAAACCCGTGCGTTTTGGCATAGCAAGGGACGCGGCTCAATGCCTGATGGAGTCAACGCTCCAGAGTTGGCATCTGGGCCGCGCCAAAAGAGATCGAAAGGTCGTCCACGTAGAGCGTAGCGAGAACATCTTCCGGCAGCACCGAGGTGATGCCGTTGATGCTCAGGGCAAAGAGTGTGACACTGAGAACACTTTCCTGCGGGACACCCTTTACCTGCTCCATTGGGCCCGAGATAGTCCCCCCCCACCCGTACGCGGAATCGACGATCTCGCAAAAATTCAGATATAAATATTGGGAGGCGTCCCCTCACCCCTATCGTGTGGAGAGTATCCATGATACTGTATCGCCATGCGGTATCATAGGCCTTCTCCAGATCGAAAAACACCGTGGCGTTGTGCTGTCTACGAAGAAAGGCCTCGCAGACGGTATTTTTCAGTCGGAGCAGAGCATCCGACGTGGAGTGGAACTTGCGGAAGCAGCACTGTGGAGAAGACAGATGACCTCCGCTGTCCAGGAAAAAGGCTAATGTAACATTTACCAATTTCTCCATCAACTTGCACACGCAAGATGTTAGAGAGATTGGGCGGAAACTTGCCAGAGTAGAATGACCTCTCCCCGGCTTGCGAAAGGCGAGCACAGTAGCGATTCGCCAGGAATCCAAGAGGAGACCCTTCACTCAGATCCTGTTGAACAAATCTAATAGAAAGGCCATGCCTCCCTCACCCAGGTGTCGAAGCATGGCGTAAGGGACATCGTCCGGACCATGGGCGTTGTCCGCTTACGAAGCAAGAGCGGAACGCAACTTACTGAGAGTAAACCTCTCCTTGAAGTGTTCTCCACCTCTGGAGGTAAAGTTCAGCCGGCGTCCTTCCGCGACATCACGACGTACATTGAATGGTGACGGAGCAGCATCCCGCCTAGATAATGCGTAGAAAGCTGTCGCGAAGGATTCCGCCACGGACGCGGGGTCTGAGTTTGCGGTCCCATTCTCCTGTAGAACGGGAGGTGTGTCATCCGAGAAGTTGCCCCGAATCCTTTTGACTCGCTTCCGCACCTCTGCTAGAGGGGTCTTCCCGTTAAGTGAAGACACTTCTGCCCGCCAGGAAATGCTGCGGGTGCGCTACGAAATATACCGGAACGCAGTCCTAGCCTGACGAAATTCACTGACAGTGAAATCGTTCTGGCGGCGCTTATAGTGCTTGTAGGCCTAACGCTTCTATTTGAGGCCCGTCTCACACTCGGCCGACCACTACGGGAGTGGTAAGTGTGCAAAATGGCCAGACTTTCTGGGAATAGTAATCAGGCTTGCGGTGATGCGGTTACGGGAGAAGAACTCAACGGCCTCATCTACCGACCTAAACTCCTGGACTGAGACCACCTCCCCCAATCAAAATCAGGCTGTGCATCCGAAGAGCACAGAGATAGATCAATGCAAGAAAATATAGTGGTTCTCAGACACTGATGCGTACACTCATCCACGTTTAGGACACCGATCTCGAGCTCTTCGATCAGATCGGCAAGGATTTGTCCCCTGAGATTTATTGAGTAGTCTCCCTAGAGAGGATGTCTGCCGTTCAGATATCCAAGCAAGAGAAAGGTCCTCGGAAACCGTTCCACGACGCCATGGAAGTCCCTGCGTCGAAGTCAGCTGACGGTGGAATGTACGCAGAAATAACAGTATACCTCCTATCAGGTGAAGCTGCACAGCCACTGCCTGAAAGTAAGTATCTAAGGTAAAAAGAAGAATTCAGACACCATGCCGGGTGTAAACCGCGCATCCCCCATCTCGTGGTGGTGGGGTCGCGAAACCCCCATACCTCGAGAGGGCGGGCAAGGGGTACGCGCCTAGCAGTGTCTCATGCAGATAAATAGCTGACGGGGAACGGGACGAGACGAGCCTCCCTAGCTCCTCTCAGTTGGCCCGGAGTCCGCGGACATTCCATTAAAGGAATATGCCTTCCAGGCCTACCACGGAGGAAATGCAGAGGCCCCCTTCTAACAGAAGACCCTCACGTGAATTGCCGTGCACTTCCCATAGGCAGACCCCGGGCGCTGTTTGCAGGACAATGCGCGAAATGCGCTGTCGCCTTCGAGGGCGTATAGAGGGAGGTTGGGCTCGCCATGCTTGTCTTTTCCTTCCTCCACCTCGAAACCTTAGGTGGACGTTGCTGCTTCGGAGGCGCGGGGCCCTCTTTTCGAGGATCCACCGTCTCCGAGCCACCCAGCCAACCACTAGGCGTGGGCGAAGGAGCCGAAGCTCCTTTGTTGCTGTCCTCATTTCAGGGCGCAGCTTTAGGAACTCCGGAAGATGGCCTGGCGACAAACATCAGGGGTGTTGCCTCCTGTGAGTCTAACGACTTGGTGGAGGCGCGTGGTCGTTTCGCCTTACGGGAAACGGTCACGCTGGGGGAAGGGGGGGAGCCCTGGTTTTAGCCAGGGCTGGGTGTGAACCCTTTGTGCCGCCCACTTTATCATGGGAGCGCACGGGTTGAGTAGAACCCGCAGAAGTGCTCAAAATTGGCGCGGAAACAACCGTGTTCGTTGGCCTGGAAGGGCCAGGAGTAGAGGGAGTCTTTCTAATCATTGAGGCGTCAGACGTCCCAGGCAGAGCTGACCGCGCCAGGATTAAGTCCTTAGCCTCGTGGAATGAGAGACGATTCTGGTCCTGAACGGCCATGATTTCTTTTCAAGGAGATACGCACCACCAGGCTTCGGGGAAGCAAGATACAGGTCTCCGCAATAGACACACATGGTCACACACGATTTGGACTTATCGTGTGCGGCCTTGGAGCAACTTACACCGACTTCCGGTGACCCCGACTTTGCACGTCTACATGAGCGATTCGTATGACCGAAGCGGTGACAGTAATAGCACCGCCGCGACAGTGGCACGAATGCCTTCACGCGGTAGCGGTACCAACTGGCACGCACCAACTCAGGGAGCTTGTCACAGTCGAACGTGACGAAGAGTGTAGGGGTGGGTCTCGAGGCCCCTCCCTTTTTTCTCATCACACGTTCGACCTTGACCGCTCCATGGTCGGCCAGCTCTAAGGTGATGTCCTCTATGGAGTAGTCAACGAGTTTTCTTGCATAAACTACTCCTTTCAAAAAGTTCATGGTAGAGTGCGGCGTTATACTCACCGGGGTGCCATGATGTGTCCGTAGAGCACTTATCTTCGCCGCCTCGGATGGATCCGCCGTATTCCCTAGAAGGCTCCCGTCCGATAAACTGGTCACCTTCATCTCTCTACCAATCACACTACATAAAGCTTTCTTCTGATGGATTATGTTGCCCTTAGCCAACATAGTGCCATTAGTGGAGCGAATAACGAGGAAGCGTTTGAAGCCAGCGGGCACGAACACGCCAGGTAATCTGAATGAGGGGCCTCGATGTAATCGAAGCTCTGCTCTGCACTCTAGCACTTTTGGTCCTAGTCAGGGGCTCCGCACCCGGGGAGGCAGAGGAGCCGGATGTGCCGATATTGGCTTGGTCGCTTACCGAAATGGCATCAGACCCATCCGTCCATGTAGCCCCCGCGGATGGAGAGGAGCCCCGAGTCTTTTTAGTCTTTTTTTGTTGTTTTTTTTCTTTTTTAGGAGAGGATGGCGGGGAATGAACACTCCGATCCCCTCCCCCAGCAGGAGCCCCCAGGCCAGATGGACCTGCCTCACCAATGTCCTTCTCCGTGATGAAGAAGGTCCTGGCAGTCGTAGGGGCACCGGTTTGAGGAGAGGATCCCTCCCCTCCTTGTACTGCCTTGGAACCCTAGCCGTTTGAGGAGCAGCTTGCATAGGGGCGGACTCGGGTTCGGTGCTTGGTGCCTAGCCCGGATTCGCTCCCATGCAAGGCCCTACCGTCTGAGGCTGTGTTGCCTCAAGGACCATGCCTATCTCGGGTGGGGCCTCCATTTGGCCATCCATCCTCCCAGGAAATCACGGGTCCTATTGGCAGCAGTGTCATTAGTCTTGTCCGTGCAGGTACAGGCCTTGACCCCCACTAGGTTTAGTATTATAGCCAACAGGTCTTTTGAGAGAAGCGACCGAAGGGGCCTGGCTTCCCTCTACCCCCTGAAGGGATTTGCCTTACCGAGCCACTTCAATGGGGAGCGGTCGGCTATGGGCTTCCTGCCTGCTTTCTTGGCAGTCCACTTGGAAAGTAAAGGGGGGACTGCCGCTGGAAAGAGGGAGGTGCCCGAAGGCACCTCCAGACAAGGGGGTGAGGGGGAGTCCCCAACACCCGTAGGCGAAGGAGAGGAGTAAGCCTCCTCTCAGGTAAGGGAAATTTGGAGGGTTTCCTGCGAGAGCACATGGTCGGGGGACCTCTATTTTTTATGTGGAGCTGCCCGAAAGCGGCTTCGTTTATTGTGAGAGACAAAGGGGAAGTTTTTTTTTCAAATTTACATCATTGGGCATGGTGACCCTAATTTTCTTACGGGATGCACACGCTCACCACCCCTCGCAGTAGCCCGCTCTGCAAGGGGTGCATACAGTCCTGGCAGAGCCAGGTGCCGCCATCTAGGACCACCCTTCCCGCCTGGTGGCCGGGCAGTCCTTTAACATCGCGGCTCCACCTTGGACGCGGCGTAAAATTGATAGACTGTGAAGAGAGAAGGAAAAGGGCTGTGAGGGAAGTATGGGTGGGGATGAAGCAGGTTGTTAAAAACCTACCATCCCAAACCGGAGCTCAGGGGTTAGGGGACATTGTCCCCTCCCCCCTCAGCTCCGATCAGGATAGATGGCTGAGGAGAAGGTCAGCATCTGCCCTGAGAAATTAGAGGCCGATCACTAAAAGTTGTAGGAGAGGTTGTAGGGGAAGTGAGGAAGTAGGGGAGAAATACAGGCTTTCTGAAAGAAAGATAATAGGCTATGCTGGGGCCGGACGGGGTGCTGAGTCCGGTCAGCACGGTGGCCAGGAAGGCAAATCGCCGCGCCCCTTATGGGGGTACAAGGGCAAAATTATGTCTTTATATTTATATTCAACGTTAAGCGAAATGAAACTAAAAACCTTGTTTTTTTTTTTACAAGGAGCTAGACACTGCTTTGTTAACTTGAAGTTGTTGGTAACGCTGCTTTGTTGACTTTTGAAGTCGTTGGTAACACTGCTTTGTTAACTTGAAGTCGTTGGTAACGCTGCTTTGTTGACTTTTGAAGTCGTTGGTAACACTGCTTTATTGCTCCCCCCCCCCCTTGCGGGGAGCCCCCTCTCAGATCACACAACAATACTTGACACACAGAACCCACAACAAAATACTAAGTGCACCACCTCCAACCATACACAACTCAGAACAAACACTCACAAAGCAGAACACTAGCACAGATAAGAACAAATAAATCACTACTCTTGACACCATACATGCACAAAATATCTCTCAAAACCCATACAATACTAAACTGCCCCAAATGCCTAACACAGATACACGACACCACACATCTCTTAAACTGCCCACACATACACACAGACCTGGGCCCGGTGAAGCTCTGGGAGAGATCCCGGGAGGCGGCAAGTCTGCTCCTACGATGGTCCGAAGAGCTTGGATGGGGCCTGGAATATGTGTGAAGGTCCCCGACCCACTGTCGGAGCGGAGATGGGGTCCCCACCACCACCACACTGCTTTATTGACTTTTGAAGTCGTTGGTAACACTGCTTTGTTGACTTTTGAAATTGTTGGTAACACTGCTTTGTTAACTTTTGAATTCGTTGGTAACACTGCTTTATTGACTTTCGAAGTCGTTGGTAACACTGCTTTGTTGACTTTTGAAGTCGGTGGTAAGATTGCTTTATTGACTTTTGTAGTCGTTGGTAACACTGCTTTATTGACTTTCGAAGTCGTTGGTAACACTGCTTTGTTGACTCTTGAAGTCAGTGGTAAGACTGCTTTAATGACTTTTGTAGTAGTTGGTAACACTGCTTTTTTGACTTTCGAAGTCGTTGGTAACACTGCTTTGTTGACTCTTGAAGTCGGTAGAAAGACTGCTTTATTAACTTTTGTAGTAGTTGGTAGCACTGCTTTGTTGACTTTTGAAGTGGTTGTTAACACCGGTTTGTTGACTTGAAACCGTTGGTAACAATGACTCCAAAAGGTCCTTTTCCTATGACACTTCACCTAGTTTATATTTGATCGAGTCTTTGTTTAACCTTTGGAATTTCTAAAGTCTGTTGCTGATATTTGACATAGGGCCGGGTTTAGAATTGAAGAGAACCATATGGTTTCTTTGAATAAATGTGAATTTATAGTGGATCCAAAATTTAATATTGCTCAAATGTCAATACTAGGCGATATATAGTGGAGTCGCCCCAACTACACTCCCTTCCCATCTTCATTTCTTCACCAGGAAGTTTTAACCTTAGCCCTTCTTTAAGCAGATTAATATCCTCACACACAGTTATCAAGAATTTCACCCCAAACTGATCTTTTGATCAAAAGAAATAAGAATTTATGTATATTTTTCTGCCTCCTTTTCATTTTAATATTATTCCATCTCCTTTGCATTGGTTTTGTGTAAAAGTAACATAGGTGACTCACAGTGCTCATTCTACAGGTGAAAAAGGAGTCGAGAGGTGTCAAAACTAGTTCTGTACTTAGAATAAAATTAATTATCAGATTACCTTATTCCTCTTAACCCAAGATTATTTAGATATAGGGAATCACCAAAGAGCACCGGGTGTAACCAACACAGACAACATCAAACACCTCCTCCTTGACCTTTTGGCCCTAATTCAACGCACACATCATCTCTGACCTGACCTCAAGGACATGTTAATCCGTTCTGGGTACGTAGTGGCTTTCCTACCCGTCGCTCCTAACCCAACCTTCCCAGAAGAGAGATAGGGAGGCTAGAAAAAAGATCAACCATGAGTAATTCTAGCAAACATGTTTCTTAACTTTAATATTGGTGCATGTAATGAAGAACGAGGTCAACTGACCTGAGTCGCGTGCTCTCAATTATTCTGACCTTATGACCTTCATAACTTTCAACAAGTATGGCAATCCGACACATAGTTTTATTTTACTAATTTTTCAGACTAACCTTGCGAGGACCTTGGCATTTATATAGTTCGAAAGAGAATGGAATACAACATAAGGGTTTCAAATTTCGTTATAATCCGCCGAATAGTTATGATGTTATTGCCAAATAATTCCCGGACTAACCTTTGGAGGCCCATGGTAATTATACTATTCGAAATAGAATGTAAAACAAAATAAACGTTTCAAATTTCGTTAGAATCCACGAATAGTTACTACGTTATTGCCAAATAATTCCGGGACTAACCTTGGGAGGACGATGATAATTATATCATTTGAAAGAGAATGTAAAACAACACAAAAGTTTAAAATTTCGTTATAATCGGCCCAATGTTTACGGTGTTATTGGCATTAAAACAAGTCATTTAAAAGTAAAACTCTTACCACCCGACCGACCATCCTACCGACCGAAATATTCATTTATAGAGACACGTGCGCCAGCGACTAAAAATACTTCAGAAAGTTTACCAACCTTTACACTAAAAAGGACATTGACTACGAGAGGCAAAGAAACGCGATCACCTCGAAGAGTTTCTACTTATTTGGGATCGAGAATCGAATCGACCGTAAACTTAATCCCAGTAAATGAACTTTACTCTAATAAACGTAACTAACCAACACTAGCGTCCTTATATAAAACAAGGATAAAACCTTTTTTATTAAAGAAAGCAAGGACAACAGAAGCGTCCTTATATAAAACAAGGACAAAACTTTTTATTAAAGAAAGGAAGGGCAACACAAGCATCCTTATATAAAACAAGGACAAAACGGTTTTATTAAAGAAAGGAAGGACAACACAAGCGTCCTTATATAAAACAAGGAAAAACTTTTTATTAAAGAAAGGAAAAGCAACACTAGCGTCCCTATATAAAACAAGGACAAAACGTTTTATTAAAGAAAGGAAGGGAAACACTAGCGTCCTTAAATAAAACAAGGACAAAAACTTTTTATTAAAGAAAGGAAGAGCAACACTAGCGTCCCTATATAAAACAAGGACAAAAACTTTTATTAAAGAAAGAAAGGGCAACACTAGCGTCCTTAAATAAAACAAGGAAAAAACTTTTTATTAGAGAAAGGAAGGGCAACACTAGCGTCCTTAAATAAAACAAGGACCAAAACTTTTTATTAAAGAAAGGAAGGGCAACACTAGCGTCCTTATATAAAACAAGGATAAAACATTTTTATTAAAGAAAGGAAGGACAACACAAGCGTCCTTAAATGAAACAAGGACAAAACGTTTTTATTAAAGAAAGTAAGAGCAACACAAGCATACTTATATAAAACAAGGACAAAACGTTTTTATTAAAGAAAGGAAGGGCAACATTAGCGTCCTGATATAAAACAAGGATGAAACATTTTTTTTTTAAAAAAGGAAGGACAACACAAGCGTCCTTATGTAAAACAATGACAAAAAGTTTTTATTAAAGAAAGGAAGGGCAACACAAGCATCCTTATATAAAACAAGGACAAAATGTTTGTATTAAAGAAAGAAAGGACAACACAAGCGTCCTTAAATGAAACAAGGACAAAACGTTTTTATTAAAGAAAGTAAGAGCAACACAAGCATACTTATATAAAACAAGGACAAAACGTTTTTATTAAAGAAAGGAAGTGCAACATTAGCGTCTTGATATAAAACAAGGATGAAACATTATTATTAAAAAAGGAAGGACAACACAAGCGTCCTTATGTAAAACAAGGACAAAACGGTTTTATTAAAGAAAGGAAGGGCAAAACTAGAGCCCTCGTATAAAACAAGGACAAAAACCTTTTATTATAGAAAGGAAGGGCAACACTAGCGTCCTTAAATAAAACAAGGACAAAACGTTTTTATTAAAGAAAGGAAGGGCAAAACTAGCGCCCTTATATAAAACAAGGATAAAACATTTTTATTAAAGAAAGGAAGGACAACACAAGCGTCCTTAAATGAAACAAGGACAAAACGTTTTAATTAAAGAAAGTAAGAGCAACACAAGCATACTTATATAAAACAAGGACAAAACGTTTTTATTAAAAAAAGGAAGGGCAACATTAGCGTCCTGATATAAAACAAGAATAAAACATTTTTATTAAAGAAAGAAAGAACAACACAAGCGTCCTTATGTAAAAACAGGACAAAACGTTTTTATTAAAGAAAGGAAGGGCAACACAAGCATCCTTATATAAAACAAGGACAAAAAGTTTTTATTAAAGAAAAGAAGAGAAACACAATCGTCCTTAAATAAAACAAGGACAAAACGTTTCTATTAGAGAAAGGAAGGGCAACATTTGCGTCATTAAATAAAACCAGGACAAAACGTTTTTATTAAAGAAAGGAAGGACAACACAAGTGTCCTTATATAAAACAAGGACAAAACGTTTTTATTAAAGAAAGGAAGGGCAACATTAGCGTCCTTATATAAAACAAGGACAAAACGTTTTTATTAAAGAAAGGAAGGGCAACATTAGCTCCTGATATAAAACAAGGATAAAACATTTTTATTAAAGAAAGGAAGGACAACACAAGCGTCCTTATGTAAAACAAGGACAAAAAGTTTTTATTAAAGAATGGAAGGGCAACACAAGCGTCCTTAAATAAAAAAGGACAAAACGTTTTTATTAAAGAAAGGAAGGGCAACACAAGCATCCGTATATAAAACAAGGACAAAACGTTTTTATTGAAGAAAGGAAGGGCAACACAATCGTCCTTAAATAAAAAAAGGAAAAACATTTTAATAAAAGAAAGGAAGGGCAACACAAGCGTCCTTAAATAAAAAAAGGACAAAACGTTTTTATTAAAGAGAGGAAGGGCAACACTAGCTGCTTAAACAAAACAAGGACAAAACGTTGTTATTAAAGAAAGGAAGAGCAACACAATCGTCCTTAAATAAAACAAGGACAAAAACTTTTTTATTAGAGAAAGGAAGGACAACACAAGCGTCCTTAAATAAAACAAAGACAAAACGTTTTTATTAAAGAAAGGAAGGACAACACAAGCGTCCTTAAATAAAACCAGGACAAAACGTTTTTATTAAAGAAAAAAAGTGCAATATTAGCGTCCTTAAATAAAACAAGGACGAAACGTTTTTATTAAAGAAAGGAAGGGCAACACAAGCGTCCTTAAATAAAAAAGGACAAAACGTTTTTATTAAAGAGAGAAAGGACAACACAAGCGTCCTTATGTAAAACAAGGACAAAACGTTGTTAGTAAAGAAAGGAAGGGCAACACAAGCATCCTTATATAAAATAAAGACAAAACGTTTTTATTTAAGAAAGGAAGAGCAACACAAGCGTCCTTAAATAAAACAAGGATAAAACGTTTTTATTAAAGAATGGAAGGACAACACAAGCTTCCTTAAATTAAACAAGGACAAAACGTTTTTATTAAAAAAAGGGAGAGCAACACAAGCATCCTTATATAAAACAAGGAAGAAACGTTTTGATTAAAGAAAGGAAGGGCAACACTAGCTGCTTAAATAAAACAAGGACAAAACGTTGTTATTAAAGAAAGGAAGAGAAACACAAGCATCCTTATATAAAACAAGGACAAAACGTTTTTATTAAAGAAAGGAAGGGCAACACTAGCTGCTTAAACAAAACAAGGACAAAACGTTGTTATTAAAGAAAGGAAGAGCAACACAATCGTCCTTAAATAAAACAAGGACAAAAACTTTTTTATTAGAGAAAGGAAGGGCAACACAATCGACCCTAAATACAACAAGGACAAAACGTTTTTATTAAAGAAAGGAAGGGCAACATTAGCGTCCTTATATAAAACAAGGACAAAACGTTTTTATTAAAGAAAGGAAGCGCAACATTAGCGTCCTGATATAAAACAAGGATAAAACATTTTTATTGAAGAAAGGAGGGACAACACATGCGTCCTTATGTAAAACAAGGATAAAACGTTTTTATTGAAGAAAGGAATGGCAACACAAGCGTTCTTAAATAAAACAAGGACGAAACGTTTTTATTAAAGAAAGGAAGGGCAACATTAGCGTCCTTAAATAAAACAAGGACAAAACGTTTTTATTAAAGAAAGGAAGGGCAACACAAGCGTCCTTAAATAAAACAAGGACAAAACATTTTTATTGAAGAAAGGAAGGACAACACAAGCGTCCTTAAATAAAACAAAGACAAAACGTTTTTATTAAAGAAAGGAAGGACAACACAAGGGTCCTTAAATAAAACCAGGACAAAACGTTTTTATTAAAGAAAAATAGTGCAATATTAGCGTCCTTAAATAAAACAAGGACGAAACGTTTTTATTAAAGAAAGGAAGGGCAACACAAGCGTCCTTAAATAAAAAAGGACAAAACGTTTTTATTAAAGAGAGAAAGGACAACACAAGCGTCCTTAAATAAAACAAGGATAAAACGTTTTTATTAAAGAATGGAAGGACAACACAAGCTTCCTTAAATTAAACAAGGACAAAACGTTTTTATTAAAGAAAGGGAGAACAACACAAGCATCCTTATATAAAACAAGGAAGAAACGTTTTGATTAAAGAAAGGAAGGGCAACACTAGCTGCTTAAATAAAACAAGGACAAAACGTTGTTATTAAAGAAAGGAAGAGAAACACTAGCGTCTTTATCTAAAACAAGGACAAAACGTTTTTATTAAAGAAAGGAAGGGAAACACAAGCGTCCTTATATAAAACAAGGACAAAACGTTTTTATTTAGAAAGCAACGGCAACACTAGCGTCCTTATATAAAACAAGGACAAAACGTTTTTATTTAAGAAAGGAAGAGCAACACAAGCGTCCTTAAATAAAACAAGGATAAAACGTTTTTTTAAAGAAAGGAAGGGCAACACAAGCGTCCTTATATAAAACAAGGACAAAACGTTTTATTATAGAAAGGAACGGCAACACTAGCGTCCTTATATAAAACAAGGACAAAACGTTTTTATTTAAGAAAGGAAGAGCAACACAATCGACCCTAAATACAACAAGGACAAAACGTTTTTATTAAAGAAAGGAAGGGCAACATTAGCGTCCTTATATAAAACAAGGACAAAACGTTTTTATTAAAGAAAGGAAGGGCAACACTAGCTGCTTAAATAAAACAAGGACAAAACGTTGTTATTAAAGAAAGGAAGAGAAACACAAGCATCCTTATATAAAACAAGGACAAAACGTTTTTATTAAAGAAAGGAAGGGCAACACTAGCTGCTTAAACAAAACAAGGACAAAACGTTGTTATTAAAGAAAGGAAGAGCAACACAATCGTCCTTAAATAAAACAAGGACAAAAACTTTTTTATTAGAGAAAGGAAGGGCAACACAATCGACCCTAAATACAACAAGGACAAAACGTTTTTATTAAAGAAAGGAAGGGCAACATTAGCGTCCTTATATAAAACAAGGACAAAACGTTTTTATTAAAGAAAGGAAGCGCAACATTAGCGTCCTGATATAAAACAAGGATAAAACATTTTTATTGAAGAAAGGAGGGACAACACATGCGTCCTTATGTAAAACAAGGACAAAACGTTTTTATTGAAGAAAGGAAGGGCAACACAAGCGTTCTTAAATAAAACAAGGACGAAACGTTTTTATTAAAGAAAGGAAGGGCAACATTAGCGTCCTTAAATAAAACAAGGACAAAACGTTTTTATTAAAGAAAGGAAGGGCAACACAAGCGTCCTTAAATAAAACAAGGACAAAACATTTTTATTGAAGAAAGGAAGGACAACACAAGCGTCCTTAAATAAAACAAAGACAAAACGTTTTTATTAAAGAAAGGAAGGACAACACAAGCGTCCTTAAATAAAACCAGAACAAAACGTTTTTATTAAAGAAAAAAAGTGCAATATTAGCGTCCTTAAATAAAACAAGGACGAAACGTTTTTATTAAAGAAAGGAAGGGCAACACAAGCGTCCTTAAATAAAAAAGGACAAAACGTTTTTATTAAAGAGAGAAAGGACAACACAAGCGTCCTTATGTAAAACAAGGACAAAACGTTGTTAGTAAAGAAAGGAAGGGCAACACAAGCATCCTTATATAAAATAAAGACAAAACGTTTTTATTTAAGAAAGGAAGAGCAACACAAGCGTCCTTAAATAAAACAAGGATAAAACGTTTTTATTAAAGAATGGAAGGACAACACAAGCTTCCTTAAATTAAACAAGGACAAAACGTTTTATTAAAAAAAGGGAGAGCAACACAAGCATCCTTATATAAAACAAGGAAGAAACGTTTTGATTAAAGAAAGGAAGGGCAACACTAGCTGCTTAAATAAAACAAGGACAAAACGTTGTTATTAAAGAAAGGAAGAGAAACACTAGCGTCTTTATCTAAAACAAGGACAAAACTTTTTTATTAAAGAAAGGAAGGGAAACACAAGCGTCCTTATATAAAACAAGGACAAAACGTTTTTATTTAGAAAGCAACGGCAACACTAGCGTCCTTATATAAAACAAGGACAAAACGTTTTTATTTAAGAAAGGAAGAGCAACACAAGCGTCCTTAAATAAAACAAGGATAAAACGTTTTTTTAAAGAAAGGAAGGGCAACACAAGCGTCCTTATATAAAACAAGGACAAAACGTTTTATTATAGAAAGGAACGGCAACACTAGCGTCCTTATATAAAACAAGGACAAAACGTTTTTATTTAAGAAAGGAAGAGCAACACAAGCGTCCTTAAATAAAACAAGGATAAAACGTTTTTTTTAAAGAAAGGAAGGGCAACACAAGCGTCCTTCAATAAAACGAGGACAAAACGTTTTTATTAAAGAAAGGAAGGGCAACACAAGCGTCCTTAAATAAAACAAGGATAAAACGGTTTTATTATAGAAAGTAAGGGCAACACAAGCGTCCTTAAATAAAACAAAGACAAAACGTTTACATTAAGAGAAAGGAAGGGCAACACAAGCGTCCTTATATAAAACGATGACAAAATGTTTTTATTAAAGAAAGGAAGGGCAAATAAATCGTCCTTAAATAAAACAAGGACAAAACGTTTTGATTAAAGAAAGGAAGGGCAACACAAGCGTCCTTAAATAAAACAAGGACAAAACGTTTTTATTAAAGAAAGGGAGAACAACACAAGCATCCTTATATAAAACAAGGACGAAACGTTTTTATTAGAGAAAAAAAGGGCAACACTAGCTGCTTAAATAAAACAAGGACAAAACGTTGTTATTAAAGAAAGGAAGAGCAAAACAAGCATCGCTATATAAAACAAGGACAAAACGGTTTTATTAAAGAAAGGATGGGCAACAGTAGCGTACTTAAATAAAACAAGGACAAAACGGTTTTATTAAAGTAAAGAAGGGCAACACAAGCGTCCTTATATAAGTAAAACAAGGACAAAATGTTTTTATTATAGAAAGGAGGGGCAACACTAGCGTCCTTATATAAAACAAGGACAAAACGTTTTTATTAAAGAAAGGAAGGACAACACAACGTCCTTAAATAAAACACGGACAATTTTTTTTTTTTTAAAGAAAGGAAGGGCAACACTAGCATGCTTATATAAAACAAGGATAAAACATTCTTATTAAAGAATGGAAGGACAACACAAGCTTCCTTAAATTAAACAAGGACAAAACGTTTATATTAAAAAAAGGGAGAGCAACACAAGCATCCTTATATAAAACAAGGACGAAACGTTTTGATTAAAGAAAGGAAGGGCAACACTAGCTGCTTAAATAAAACAAGGACAAAACGTTGTTATTAAAGAAAGGAAGAGAAACACAAGCATCCTTATATAAAACAAGGACAAAACGTTTTTATTAAAGAAAGGAAGGGCAACACTAGCTGCTTAAATAAAACAAGGACAAAACGTTGTTATTAAAGAAAGGAAGAGCAACACAAGCATCCTTATATAAAACAAGGACAAAATGTTTTTATTATAGAAAGGAAGGGCAATACTAGCGTCCCTATATAAAACAAGGACAAAACGTTTTTATTAAAGAAAGGAAGGACAACACAAGCGTCCTTAAATAAAACAAGGACAAAACGTTTTTATTAAAGAAAGGGAGAGCAACACAAGCGTCCTTAAATAAAACAAGGACAAAACGTTGTTATTAAAGAAAGGAAGAGCAACACAAGCATCCTTATATAAAACAAGGACAAAACGTTTTTATTAAAGAAAGGAAGGGCAACACTAGCGTACTTAAATAAAACAAGGACAAAACGTTTTTTATTTTAAGAAAGGAAGGGCAACATTAGCGTCCTTAAATAAAAAAGGACAAAACGTTTTTATTGAAGAAAGGAAGGGCAACATTAGCGTCCTTATATAAAACAAGGACAAAACGTATTATTAAAGAAAGGAAGTGCAACACAAGCGTCCTTAAATAAAACAAGGACAAAACGTTTTTATTAAAGAAAAGAAGGGCAACACAAGCGTCCTTATATAAAACAAGGACAAAACGTTTTTATTATAGAAAGGAACAGGAACAACAGCGTCCTTATATAAAACAAGGACAAAACCTTTTTATTAAAGAAAGGAAGGACAACACTAGCATGCTTATATAAAACAAGGACAAAACGTTTTTATTTAAGAAAGGAAGGGCAACACTAGCGTCCTTATCTAAAACAAGGACAAAACGTTTTTATTAAAGAAAGGAAGGGCAACACAAGCGTCCTTATATAAAACAAGGACAAAACGTTTTTATTATAGAAAGCAACGGCAACACTAGCGTCCTTATATAAAACAAGGACAAAACGTTTTTATTTAAGAAAGGAAGAGCAACACAAGCGTCCTTAAATAAAACAAGGATAAAACGTTTTTTTAAAGAAAGGAAGGGCAACACAAGCGTCCTTATATAAAACAGGGACAAAACGTTTTATTATAGAAAGGAACGGCAACACTAGCGTCCTTATATAAAACAAGGACAAAACGTTTTTATTTAAGAAAGGAAGAGCAACACAAGCGTCCTTAAATAAAACAAGAATAAAACGGGTTTTTTTAAGAAAGGAAGGGCAACACAAGCGTCCTTAAATAAAACGAGGACAAAACGTTTTTATTAAAGAAAGGAAGGGCAACACAAGCGTCCTTAAATAAAACAAGGATAAAACGGTTTTATTATAGAAAGTAAGGGCAACACAAGCGTCCTTAAATAAAACAAAGACAAAACGTTTACATTAAGAGAAAGGAAGGGCAACACAAGCGTCCTTATATAAAACAAGGACAAAACGGTTTTATTATAGAAAGGAAGGGCAACACTAGCGTCCTTATATAAAACGATGACAAAACGTTTTTATTAAAGAAAGGAAGGACAACACTAGCATGCTTATATAAAACAAGGATAAAACATTCTTATTAAAGAATGGAAGGACAACACAAGCGTCCTTAAATAAAACAAGGACAAAACGTTTTTATTAAAGAAAGGGAGAGCAACACAAGCATCCTTATATAAAACAAGGACGAAACGTTTTTATTAGAGAAAGGAAGGGCAACACTAGCTGCTTAAATAAAACAAGGACAAAACGTTGTTATTAAAGAAAGGAAGAGCAAAACAAGCATCCCTATATAAAACAAGGACAAAACGGTTTTATTAAAGAAAGGAAGGGCAACACTAGCGTACTTAAATAAAACAAGGACAAAACGGTTTTATTAAAGTAAGGAAGGCAACACAAGCGTCCTTATATAAGTAAAACAAGGACAAAATGTTTTTATTATAGAAAGGAGGGGCAACACTAGCGTCCTTATATAAAACAAGGACAAAACGTTTTTATTAAAGAAAGGAAGGACAACACAAGCGTCCTTAAATAAAACACGGACAATTTTTTTTTTATTAAAGAAAGGAAGGGCAACACTAGCATGCTTATATAAAACAAGGATAAAACATTCTTATTAAAGAATGGAAGGACAACACAAGCTTCCTTAAATTAAACAAGGACAAAACGTTTTTATTAAAAAAAGGGAGAGCAACACAAGCATCCTTATATAAAACAAGGACGAAACGTTTTGATTAAAGAAAGGAAGGGCAACACTAGCTGCTTAAATAAAACAAGGACAAAACGTTGTTATTAAAGAAAGGAAGAGAAACACAAGCATCCTTATATAAAACAAGGACAAAACGTTTTTATTAAAGAAAGGAAGGGCAACACTAGCTGCTTAAACAAAACAAGGACAAAACGTTGTTATTAAAGAAAGGAAGAGCAACACAAGCATCCTTATATAAAACAAGGACAAAATGTTTTTATTATAGAAAGGAAGGGCAATACTAGCGTCCCTATATAAAACAAGGACAAAACGTTTTTATTAAAGAAAGGAAGGACAACACAAGCGTCCTTAAATAAAACAAGGACAAAACGTTTTTATTAATGAAAGGGAGAGCAACACAAGCGTCCTTAAATAAAACAAGGACAAAACGTTGTTATTAAAGAAAGGAAGAGCAACACAAGCATCCTTATATAAAACAAGGACAAAACGTTTTTATTAAAGAAAGGAAGGGCAACACTAGCGTACTTAAATAAAACAAGGACAAAACGTTTTTTATTAAAGAAAGGAAGGGCAACATTAGCGTCCTTAAATAAAAAAGGACAAAACGTTTTTATTGAAGAAAGGAAGGGCAACATTAGCGTCCTTATATAAAACAAGGACAAAACGTATTATTAAAGAAAGGAAGTGCAACACAAGCGTCCTTAAATAAAACAAGGACAAAACGTTTATATTAAAGAAAGGTAGAGCAACACAAGTGTCCTAAATAAAACAAGGACAAAACGTTTTTATTAAAGAAAGGAAGGACAACACAAGCATCCTTAAATAAAACAAGAATAAAACATTTTTATTAAACAAAACATTTTTTTTATTTAAGGGGCTATCTGGCGACTGCCGACTTAGGCACAAGTCACCGTAAACAAACAGCCTAGTTCTTGGCTACTTTAAAAAATTGAACAGGAAACAACAATGTAAAGAAATAACTATAACAATAACAAAGCAATAACAAAAACAATAACAAAAACAACAACAACAATTAAACCTTGTTAAATCAAAGGGAGAATGCCGGCCTTCCCCCAAAAGTCAACAAGTCCACCAGTCAAAGTGCACGCACTCGTCCCGAGTACAAAGGACAGGCGGTAACGACCGCGCCCATCCCGGTAACGGGACAGGTGTTGTGCGCGAAGATCACCCAGACTGGGACATTCGACAAGAATGTGCCGAACAGTCTGGGGGATGATGCAGTCGTTGCAATAGGGCGCAGGCGAACGATCCATCAAGTAGCGATGCGTCACACGAGTGTGCCCGATTCGGAGACGACAGAAAGCAACCTGAAGCCGCCGCGGCATCGGGGGATAGGTTCATGGGAACAGTCGCGGCGCAATGGCACGCAACTTTAAGTTCCCTTCGACCGTCTCCAATCTTCTTTGCCAAGCAGTCCGAAGAGCTGCTCGTATTTCTGCCATGTAGTCAGTGTGAGGAAGAGCGAAACGCTGGTCAGGTCGCAGAGTCCTCGCGGACTCTTTGGCGCCCTCATCGGCGCGCTCATTCCCCGCAATTCCTACATGTCCAAGAACCTAGCAGAAGATAATCTCGACATCTGCCCGGCTCGCCAAAACCGTTGCGTCACGGATTTCGCGAACCAGGGGATGCAGAAATTCTAATGCCCCGAGAGCACTCAGGGCACTTTGTGAGTCGCTATAGATCAAAATGCGGTCTCCGAACCGGGCACGTCGCAAATCTCCCATACCGAGTGGTGTATTGCCACCAGCTCGGCCGTGAAGACAGACGCAGCGCCTGGTAGAGCCCCGCTGACTTCAAACAGAGGGGATACGGCGGTGAAGCCGACCCCCTCTTCGGACTTGGAGCCATCCGTATACACTGGCACGGTTCCAGCGTGACACGAGGTGTGCTCCAAAAAGGTTGAACGCAATACTCCTGGCACAGTACAAGCTTTGGGAGCAGAGGCATTGCGACAAATAGCCAAATGTGGTACCTTCCAGGGTGGCGTCCTGGGCAGAACCAGGGGCGCCACCGGCCCGAGAGCTATATCTACCTCTAGAAAGAGTTTCCTGGCCCAAAACCGAAAGGGCTTAGGGTATGACTGGCGTCTCTCGGCGGCATAGACACCATCGAGATCAGCTGCGGATGCAGTGAGAGCTGTTGGCGACTGAGGGAGGCACCGGGCTCGTGCGTACAGGCGAGTGATGCACTGCACGCGGCCCAGAGCAAGTGGCATCTCCCCAGCATCGACCAACAGGCTCTCAATGGGGGAAGTGCGGAAGGCACCGGTCGCAAGGCGAAGGCCAGTGTGGTAGATCGAATCCACCTTCCGCAATAAACGCTCGGCTGCGGGTGCATAAAATTCGCATCCGTAGTCCAGCTTCGAGCGAACAAAGGATCGATAAAAAAGTAGGGCAGTAGCCCTATCAGCGCCCTAAGCGCTGAACGTCACGGAACGGAGAATATCCATGGCGCGGGTACAAGACCCTAAGGCTGTGAATATGAGCCTCCCAGGTGAGGCATCGGTCGAATACAAGACCAAGGAAACAGTGCGATTCCACCACATACAGGCGCACCCGATTAGTAAGCAAGTCTGGGTCAGGGTGGAGCTTTAAATGGCGGCAGAAGTGCACCACCTTAGTCTTGGCCAAAGAAAACCGAAACCTGTGCGCTTCGGCATAGCGAGAGACGCGGTTCAATGCCTGTTGGAGTCAACGCTCCAGAGTTGGCATTTGGGTCGCGCAAAAAGAAATCGAAAGGTCGTCCACGTAGAGCGTAGCGAGAACATCTTCCGGCAGCACCGAGGTGACGCCGTTGATGCTCAGGGCAAAGAGTGTGACACTGAGGACACTTTCCTGCGGGACACCCTCTTCCTGCTCCTTTGGGCCGGAGAGGGCTCTCCCCACCCGTACACGGAATCGACGATCTCGCAAAAATTAAGATATAAACATTGGAAGGCGTCTCTTGCCACCATCGTGTGGAGAGTCTCATGATACCGTATCGCCATGCGGTATCATAGGCTTTCTCTAAATCAAAAAAGACCGTGGCGTAGTGCTGTCCACAAAGGAAAGCCTCGCAGACGGCATTTTCCAGTCGGATCAGAGCATCCGACGTGGAGTGGAACTTACGGAAGCCGCACTGTGCGGAAGACAGATGGCCTCCGCTGTCCAGGAAATAGGTTAATCTAACATTTACCAATTTCTCCATCAACTTGCACACGCAAGAGGTTAGAGAGATTGAGTGGAAACCGGTCGGAGTAGAGTGATCTCTCCCCGGCTTGCGAAAGGCGAGCACAGTAGCGATTCGCCAGGAGTCTGGGAGAAGACATTCCACCCAGATCCTGTTGAACAAATCTAACAGAAAGGACATGCCTTGCTCACCCAGGTGTCAAAGCATGGCGTACGGGACATCGTTCGGACCATGGGCGGTGTCCGCACCCGAAGCAAGAGCGGAGCGCAACTCACTCACAGTAAACTTGTCGTTGAAGGGTTCTCCGCCTCTGGAGGTAAAGTCCAGCCGGTGGCCTTCCGCGACATCACGAAGTGCATTGAATGCTGGCGGAGCAGCAGCACGGCTAGAGAATGCGGAAAAAGCGGTTGCTAAGGATTCCGCCACGGACGCGGGGTCCGAGATTGCGGTCCAATTCTCCTGGAGAACGGGAGTGGGGTCCTGCAAGAACTTGCCCTGAATCCTTTTGACTCGCTTCCACGCCTCAGCTAAAGGAATCTTCCCGTTAAGTGAAACACGTATGCCCACCAAGAAGAGCAGCGGGCGTGCTTCGAAATATACCGGAACCTAGCCCTAGCCCGACGAAATTCAGCGACAGTGAAATCGTTTGGGCGGCGCTTATAGAGCATGTAGGCACAACGCTTCTGTTTCAGGGCCATCTCACACTCGGCCGACCACCATGGGAGTGGTCGGCGTGCAAAACGGCCAGACGTCCTAGGAATAGTAGTCAGGCCCACGGCGATGAGGTTGCCGGAGAAGAACTCAACGGCCTCATCTACCGACCTAAACTCCTCGACTGAGATAGAGAATTCAGTCATTTCCTGAAATGCAGGCCACCGCGACCGCGCCAAGCACCACCGAGGTGGTCTCTCAGGCGGCAGTTGCCCTGAAAATGATATTTGAATGGGAAAGTGATCACTACCATGGAGGTCATCGACCACCCCCCAATTAAAATCAGGCTGTGCATCCGAAGAGCACAAAGATAGGTCAAGGCAAGTAAATGAAGCGGTTCTCGGACAGTGATGCGTAAACTCATCCACGTTTAGGACACCCATCTCAAGCTCTTCGATCTGATTGGCAAGGACTTGTCCCCTGAGATTTATGGAGTAATGTCCCCAGAAAGGATGCCTGCCGTTCAGATCTCCAAGCAAGAGATAGGGCCTCGGCAACCGTGCCACGACGCAGAGGCAGTCCCACGCGTCGAAGTCAGCTGACGGTGGAATGTACGCAGAAATGATAGTATACCTCCTATCCAGGTGCAGCTGCACAGCCACTGCCTGAAAGGAGATATCTAAAGAGAAAGGAAGAACAGAGAGATCATGCCGGGTGTAAACCGCGCATCCCCCAGCCCGGCCATCCCGCGGTGGTGGGGTCAAAAGACCCTTATACCCCGGGAGGGCAGGCAGGGGGCACGCGCCTAGCATGGTCTCCTGCAAAAAGATAGCTAACGGGAACGGGACGAGATGAGCCTCCGCAGATCCTCCCAGTTGGCCCGGAGTCCACGGCAATTCCATTGAAGGAATATGCCCTCAAGGCCTAGCTCGGAGGAAACGCGGGGGCTCTCCTCGAACTGAAGACCCTCACGGGAATGGCGTACGCTTCCCGGGGGCAGAACTCCGGGTGCTGTTGGCCGGACAAAGCGCTGAAGGCGCTGTCGCCTTCGAGGACTTATTGGGGGAGGTTGGGCTTGCCATGCTAGTCTTTTCCTCCCTTCACCTCGAAACCTTAGGCAGGCGTTGCGGCTTCGGAAGCGGGGGGCCCTCTTTTCGAGGAACCGCCGTCTCCGAGCTACTCGCTCCACCTTGGGTCGTGGGCGAAACGGTCGAAGCTCCTTTGTTGCTGTCCTCCTTTCGGCGGACAACTTTAGGAACCCTGGAAGATGGCCTAGCGACCATCTTCAAGGGTGTTGCCTCCTGTGAGTCTAACGACTCTGTGGAGGCGCGTGGCTGTTTCGCCTTACGGGAAACGGTCACGCTGGGGGAAGAGGGGGGAGCCCTGGTTTTAGCCAGGGCTGGGTGTGAACCCTTTGTGCCGCCAGCTTTACCATGGGAGCGCCCGGGTTGAGTAGAGCCCACAGAAGGGCTCCGAATGGGCGCGAAAGCAACCGTGCTCGTTGGCCTGGATAAGCCAGGAGCAGAGGGTGCCTTTTTAACTACTGAGGCATATGACGTCCCAGGAACCTGGGCGCGCTAGTCCTTAGCCTCGCGGAATGAGAGTCGACCCTGGGCCTGAAAGGCCAGGATTTCTTTCTCAAGGAGATATGCACCACATTGCTTCGGAGAAGAGGGGTGCGGCTCTCCGCAATTGACACACTTGGCCACACACGATTTGGACTTATCGTGTGCGACCTTGGAGCAATTTACACATACTTCGGGTGACCCTCACTTTGCACGTCTACATGAACGATTCGTATGGCCGAAGCGGTGACAGTAATCGCACCGCCGCGGAAGTGGCACGAAGGCCTTCACGCGGTAGCGGTACCAACCAGCACGCACCGACTCAGGGAGCTTGTCACAGTCGAACGTGACGAAGAGTGTAGGGATGGGTCTCGAGGCCCCTCCCTGTTTTCTCATCACACGTTCGACCTTCACCGCCCTATGGTCAGCCAGCTCTAGGGTGATGTCCTCAATGGAGTAGTCAACGAGTTCCCTCGCATAAACTACTCCTTTCACAAAGTTCATGGTAGAGTGCGGCGTCACACTCACCGGGGTGCCATGAAGTGTCCGAAGAGCTCTTATCTTGGTTGCCTCGGCGGGATTCGCCAGAAGGCTCCCCTCCTAGAAACGGGTCACCTTCGGCTCTCTACCAATTGCACTAGCTAATCCTCTCCTCTGATGGATCATGTTGCCCTTGGACAACATGGTGCCATCAGTGGAGCGAATAACGAGGAAGCGGTTGAAGCCAGCGGGCTCGAAAACGCCAGGTAACCTCTGAATGAGGGGCCCCGATGTTATCGAGGATCCGCCCTGTGCACTTTTCGTCTTTGTCATAGTCAGGGGCTCCGCAACCGGGGGGCAGAGGGGGCGGATGTGCCGATATTGGCTTGGTCGCTTACTGAAATGGCAGCAGACCCATCCGTCCATGTATCCCCCGCGGATGGAGAGGAGCCCCGAGTCTTCTTCGTCTTTTCAGTCTTTTTAGTCTTTTTCTTTTTAGGAGAGGAGGGCGGGGAATGAACCCGCTTTTCACCTCCGCCGGTAGAAGCCCCCATGCCAGATGGGCCGGCCTCAGCCAGGTCCCTCTCCAAAATGGAGAAGGTCCTGGTAGTCGTAGGGGCACCTGTCGGAGGATATACCTCCCCTCCTTTTACTGCCTCGAAGCCCTTGGCCGTTTGAGGGGGACCTTGCATAGGGGCGGATTCGGGTTCAGCGCTTGGCGCCAAGCCCGGATTCCTCCCCATGGAAGGCCCTACCGTCTGAGGCTGGGTCTCCTCAAGGACCATGTCTATCACAGAAGGGGCCTCCAGTTGGCCATCCCCTCCCAGGACATCGCAGATTCTCTTGGCAGCGTCAAGAGTCATTTGTGGGGAGGCACAAGCCTTAAACTCGGAAAGGTTTAATATCCTTGCCAGCAGGTCTTTTGAGGGAAGCGACCGAAGGGGCCTGGCTTCTTCGTAGCAATGTGGTGTATATCTCCTGGAGAAAGAAATCCTGGCCGTTCAGGCCCAGGATAGACTCTCATTCCGCGAGGCTAAGGACTTGGTCCTGGCGCGCCCGGCTCTGCCTGAGACGTCATATGCCTCAATAGTTAGAAAAGCACCCATAGCTCCTGGCCCATCCAGGCCAACGAGCATGGTTGTTTCCGCGCCCATTCGGAGCCCTTCTGCGGGCTTTACTACACCCGGGCGCTCCCCTGGTAAAGCTGGCGGCAAAAAAGGGTTCACACTCAGCCCCGGCTAAAACTAGGGCTCCCCCCTCTTCCCCCAGCGTGACCGTTTCCCGTAAGGCGAAACGACCACGTGCCTCCCCTGATTCGTTAGACTCACAGGAGGCAACACCCTTGAAGATGGTCGCTAGGCCATATTCCAGGGTTCCTAACGCTGTCCGCCGAAAGGAGGACAGCAACAAAGGAGCTTCGGCTACTTCGCCCACTCCGTGAGGTGTAGCGAGTGGCTCGGAGACGGTGGTTCCTCGAAAAGAGGGCCCCCCGCCTCCGAAGCCGAAACGCCCGCCTAAGTTTCGAGGCGGAGGGAAAAAAAGACTCGCATGGCGAGCCCAACCTCCCCCAATAAGTCCTCGAAGGCGACAGCGCCTTCAGCGCTTTGTCCGGGCAACAGCGCCCGGGGTTCTGCCCCCGGGAAGCGTACGGCCATTCTCGTGAGGGTCTTCAGTTCGAGGAGGGCCCCCGCGTCTCCTCCGAGCTAGGCCTTGAGGGCATATTCCTTCAATTGAATTGCCGTGGACTCCGGGTCAACTGGGAGGATCTGCGGAGGCTCATCTCGTCCCGTTCCCGTTAGCTATCTTTTTGCAGGAGACCATGCTAGGCGCGTGCCCCCTGCCTGCCCTCCCGGGGTATAAGGGTCTTTTGACCCCACCACCGCAGGATGGCCGGGCTGGGGGATGCGCGGTTTACACCCGGCATGATCTCTCTGTTCTTCCTTTCTCTTTAGATATCTCCTTTCAGGCAGTGGCTGTGCAGCTGCACCTGGATAGGAGGTATACTATCATTTCTGCGTACATTCCACCGTCAGCTGACTTCGACGCGGGGAACTTCCGCCGCGTCATGGCACGGTTGCCGAGGCCCTATCTCTTGCTTGGAGATCTGAACGGCAGGCATCCTTTCTGGGGAGATTACTCCATAAATCCCAGGGGACAAGTCCTTGCCGATCTGATCAAAGAGCTTGAAATGGGTGTCCTAAACGTGGATGAGTTTACGCATCACTGTCCGAGAACCACTTCATTTTCTTGCCTTGACCTATTTTTGTGCTCTTCGGATGCACAGCCTGATTTTGATTGGGGGGTGGTCGATGACCTCCAT
Organism: Ceratothoa steindachneri; assembly: GCA_963969495.1. Classification (NCBI taxonomy): domain Eukaryota; kingdom Metazoa; phylum Arthropoda; class Malacostraca; order Isopoda; family Cymothoidae; genus Ceratothoa; species Ceratothoa steindachneri. The sequence continues at coordinate 4,226,323 of OZ018333.1, read as the reverse complement.
GGTAGTGATCACTTTCCCATTCAAATATCATTTTCAGGGCAACTGCCGCCTGAGAGACCACCTCGGTGGTGCTTGGCGCGGGCGCGGTGGCCTGCATTTCAGGAAATGACTGAATTCTCTATCTCAGTCGAGGAGTTTAGGTCGGTAGATGAGGCCGTTGAGTTCTTCTCCGGCAACCTCATCGCCGTGGGCCTGACTACTATTCCTAGGACGTCTGGCCGTTTTGCACGCCGACCACTCCCATGGTGGTCGGCCGAGTGTGAGATGGCCCTGAAACAGAAGCGTTATGCCTACATGCGCTATAAGCGCCATCGAACGATTTCACTGTCGCTGAACTTCGTCGGGCTAGGGCTAGGTTCCGGTATATTTCGAAGCACGCCCGCCGCTCTTCTTGGCGGGCATACGTGTCTTCACTTAACGGGAAGACCCCTTTAGCTGAGGTGTGGAAGCGAGTCAAAAGGATTCGGGGCAAGTTCTCGAAAGACCCACCTCCCGTTCTCCAGGAGAATGGGACCGCAATCTCGGACCCCGCGTCCGTGGCGGAATCCTTAGCGACCGCTTTTTCCGAATTCTCTAGCCGTGATGCTGCTCCGCCAGCATTCAATGCACGTCGTGATGTCGCGGAAGGCCGCCGGCTGGACTTTACCTCCAGAGGCGGAGAACCCTTCAACGACAAGTTTACTGTGAGTGAGTTACGCTCTGCCCTCGCTTCGTGCGCGGACACCGCCCATGGTCCGGACGATGTCCCGTACGCCATGCTTCGACACCTGGGTGAGCAAGGCATGGCCTTTCTGTTAGATTTGTTCAACAGGATCTGGGTGGAAGGTCTTCTCCCAGACTCCTGGCGAATCGCTACTGTGCTCGCCTTTCGCAAACCGGGGAGAGATCACTCTACTCCGACCGGTTTCCGCCCAAGCTCTCTAACCTCTTGCGTGTGCAAGTTGATGGAGAAATTGGTAAATGTTAGATTAGCCTTTTTCCTGGACAGCGGAGGCCATCTGTCTTCCGCACAGTGCTGCTTCCGCAAATTCCACTCCACGTCGGATGCTCTGCTCCGACTGGAAAATGCCGTCTGCGAGGCTTTTCTTCGTAGACAGCACTACGCCACGGTGTTTTTCGATCTGGAGAAGGCCTATGATACCGCATGGCGATACGGTATCATGGAGACTCTCCACACGATGGGGGCGAGGAGGCGCCTCCCAATGTTTATATCTGAATTTTTGCGAGATCGTCGATTCCGCGTACGGGTGGGGGGAGCTCTCTCCGGCCCAAAGGAGCAGGAAGAGGGTGTCCCGCAGGGAAGTGTCCTCAGTGTCACACTCTTTGCCCTGAGCATCAACGGCATCACCTCGGTGCTGCCGGAAGATGTTCTCGCTACGCTCTACGTGGACGACCTTTCGATTTCTTTTAGCGCGACCGAAATGCCAACTCTGTAGCGTCGACTCCAACAGGCATTGAACCGCGTCTCTTGCTATGTCGAAGCGCACAGGTTTCGGTTTTCTTTGGCCAAGACTAAGGTGGTGCACTTCTGCCGCCATCCACGGCTTCACCCCGATCCAGATTTGTTTCTTAATGGGGTGCGCCTGGATGTGGTTGAGTCGCACCGTTTCCTTGGTCTTGTATTCGACCGACGCCTCACCTGACAGGCTCATATTCGCAGCCTTAGTGTCTCTTGTACCCGCGCCATGGACATTCTCCGTTCCGTGACGTTCAGCGCTTGGGGCGCTGATAGGGCTACTGCTCTACTTTTTTATCGATCCTTTGTTCGTTCGAAGCTCGACTACGGATATGAGTTTTATGCATCCGCAGCCGAGCGTTTATTGCGGAAGGTGGATTCGATCCACCACACCGGCCTTCGCCTTGCAACCGGTGCCTTCCGCACTTCCCCCATTGAGAGCCTGTTGGTCGATGCTGAGAGATGCCACTCGCTCTGCGCCGCGTGCAGTGCATCACTCGCCTGTACGCGCGAGCCCGGCGCCTCCCTTAGTCGCCAACAGCTTTCACTGCATCCGCAGCTGATCTCGACGGTGCCTATGCCGCCAAGAGACGCCAGTCATACCCTAAGCCCTTTGGGTTTAGGGCCAGGAAACTCCTTCGAGAGGTAGATATAGCTCTCAGGCCGGTGGCGCCCTTGGTTTTGCCCAGGACGCCACCCTGGAGGGTACCACATTTGGCTATTTGTCGCCACACCTCTGCTCCCAAAGCTTGTACTGCGCCGGGAGTATTGCGTTCGACCTTTTTAGAGCACATATCGTGTCACGCTGGAACCGTGCCATTGTATACGGATGGCTCCAAGTGCCAAGAGGGGGTCGGCTTCACCGCCGTATTTCCTCTGTTTGAAGTCAGCGGGGCTCTACCAGGCGCTGCGTCTGTCTTCACGGCCGAGCTGGTGGCAATACACTACTCGGTACGGGATATTACGCGACGTGCCCAGTTCGGAGACCGGATTGTGATCTATAGCGACTCACAAAGTGCCCTGAGTGCTCTCGGGGCATTGGAATCTCCGCATCCCCTGGTTCGCGATATCCGTGACGCCACGGTTTAGGCGAGCTGGGCAGATGTCGAGATTATCTTCTGCTGGGTTCCTGGACATGTAAGAATTGCGGGAAATGAGGGCGCCAAAGAGTCCGCGAGGACTCTGCGACCGGACCAGCGTTTCGCTCTTCCTCACACCGACTACATGTCAGGAATACGGGCCGCTGTTCGGACTGCTTGGCAAAGAAGATGGGAGACGGTCGAAGGGAACTTAAAGTTGCGTGCCATTGCACCGCAACTGTTCCCATGGACCTATCCCCCAATGCCGCGGCGGCTTCAGGTTGCTTTCTGTCGTCTCCGAATCGGACATACTCGTGTGACGCATCGCTATTTGATGGAGCACTCGCCTGCGCCCTATTGCAACGACTGCGTCGTCCCCCAGACTGTTCGGCACATTCTTGTCGAATGTCCCAGTCTGGGTGATCTTCGCGCACGATACCTGTCCCAGTACCGGGATGGGCGGGGTCGCTACCGCCTGTCCCTTGTGCTCGGGACAGATTCGTGCACATTGACTTGTGGACTTGTTGACTTCTTGGGGGAGGCCGGCCTTCTCCTTATTATTTAAGCAAGGTTTGTTTTTGTTTTTGTTTTTTTTTGTTTTTTTGCATTTGTTTTTTTTTCCTTTAGTTGCACGCTCCTGCGCTGGGGGGAACCTCTTCCTGACGCACCAGCTTGCTTCCTTTCCCCCTTTTGGGGTGTTTTTTTTTTCTCTTTTTAATTTTATTTTAAAGTAGCCTAGAACTAGGCCAGTTTTAATACAGCGACTAATGCCCAAGTAGGCAGTCGCCAGATGAGCTCTTAAAAAAAACAAAAAAAAACACCCCATCAGCCCCGATGCGGGACGGTTGGCTGAAAGGAAGGTCAGCATCTACCCTGTGAAATTAGAGGCTGACCAGAAAAAGTTGTAGGAGAGGTTGTATGAAAAGCGAGGAAACAAGTGTTTTGAAGGAAGGAAGAGAGGCTATGCTGGGGCTGGAAGGTGGTGCTGAGTCCCGTCACCACCGCGGCCAGGATGGCAAATCGCCGCGCCCCTTACGGGTTTTTTATTAAAGAAAGGAAGGGCAACACAAGCGTCCTTAAATAAAACAAGGACAAGACGTTTTTATTAAAGAAGGGAAGAGCAACACAAGCATCCTTATATAAAACAAGGATAAAACGTTTTTATTAAAGAAAGGAAGGGCAACAGTAGCGTCCTTAAATAAAACAAGGACAAGACGTTTTTATTAAAGAAGGGAGAGACAACACAAACATCCTTATATAAAACAAGGACAAAACGTTTTTATTAAAGAAAGGAAGGGCAACACTAGCGTCCTTAAATAAAACAAGGACGAAACGTTTTTATTGAAGAAAGGAAGAGCAACACAATCATCCTTATATAAAACAAGGACAAAAGGTTTTTATTAAAGAAAGGAAGGGCAACACAAGCGTCCTTAAATAAAACAAGGACAAGACGTTTTTATTAAAGAAGGGAGAGACAACACAAGCATCCTTATATAAAACAAGGACAAAACGTGTTTATTAAAGAAAGGAAGGGCAACACTAGCGTCCTTAAATCAAACAAGGACAAGACGTTTTTATTAAAGAAGGGAGAGACAACACAAGCATCCTTATATAAAACAAGGACAAAATGGTTTTATTAAAGAAAGGAAGGACAACACTAGCGTCCTTAAATAAAACAAGAAAAAAGACTTTTTATTAATGAAAGGAAGGACAACACAAGCGTCCTTAAATAAAACAACTTTTTCCAAGTTACAAAATAAGCGTCCTCAAATAAAGCAATAGGCTTCTTTGTATATAACAAGAGGCTTTGTTAAATGAAGTAAGTGGCTTCCTATAAAGGGAACAAGAGGCTTCCTTAAATGAAAAAAAGGTTTCCTCAAATGAAGCAAGAGGCTCTCTCAAATGAAGCAAGAGGTTTTCTCAAATGAAGCAAGAGGCTTTATCAACTGTAGTAAGAGGCTTTCTTAAAGGAAACAAGATACTTTCTTAAATTAAGTAAGAGGCCTTTTTCAAATGAAGTAAGAGACTTCGTCAATTGAGGTGAGATGCTTTCTCAAATGAAACAAGAGGTTCCCTCAATTTTAACAAAAGGTTTCTTCAATTGAAGCAAGAGGCTTCTTCAAATGAAACCAAAGAGTCCTCCTCAATTGAAGCAAGAGGCTTCCCCAAATGAAGCAAGAGGCTTTCTTAAATGAAGCAAGATGATTTCTCAAATGAATAAGAGGCTTTCTCAAAGAAAGCAGGAGGCTTTCTTAAATGACACAAGAGGCTTCTTTTTTTTAATGGGGTAGGCAGAAACCACTGAAGAGAAAGCATACGTGAATAATATAATTAATTCTTAGTACACCAAATATGGATCAGACCGAATTCAAATTTTTGCCACAAAATGAAACTTTACCAAAGTAAATAAGGTTCTCTCTCACACAATCAAAGTAATTATACCCACTCACCCTCCAAAATGTATCACTTTAGGGACCGCAGCTATCGCACTCTCTATCCCAGATACGCAGAGCTCTACAGTTGCCCAAAATTCAGTTCCAGGTCACGGCCTAAATTGAGAGACCTCTGGTCGAAATAATCTCCGCGGTTGGTTAGGATGTACGGAATCCGCCTATGTGCGTCTGCACTCAAGGAAAAACAAGACAAACCCAATAGCCTTAACTTACATGAATGGAGTAATGCACTTGAAATAGTTCATTGGCATTAAAACCCACAATACTGAATGGCAGGGCAGGAGGTGTTTTTCGATAGTGAAATTGTAAACAGAATATAAGTACATACAAAATAAACAATGTATAAGGACAGAAAGGTGAGCAAAAAATGAAAAAAATGCAGGTGTGGATATGAAGAGAGAATAAATGACGAAGTGTTGTGTAGGAGCTTTGAGGCCAAGTTGGTAAACAATGGAGAGACGCGACATAATGAGGGGTCAGGGGAGAGCAGAGAGAAAGAAGGTAGGCACGTTGGAGTGAATGATAGGTGTGGGAAATGCAATGTGGAGGTAAAAGAGAATCAATACGGTATGATGTGTGAAATACGTGATCGTTAGTTTCACTGTGGCTGCGAGAAAGTTAGCTCAAAGGATTACCAGAAGGTTAAAAAGAGCTCAGAGATATAATAACATAGAATTGCAAGATGTGTAAAGGACAAGAAAGAGATATGAAGGAATTGGTGAAGAAATTAAGAGAAGAGAATATGGCCCTAAAGACAAAAAAATGAAGAACTGCAAGAGAGATTACTTGTGGTAGAAAGAAAAGTAGAAAATATTGAGGAAGGACTAAAGGTAGAGAAAAGAATTATTAAAGAAATATCAGAAAAAATAATAGAAGTTGTCAGGGAGGAAGAAGACAAAGAGAATAGACTTAATAACTTTGTACTATTTGGAGTGCAGGAATCCGATAAAGAACGAGGTAAAGACAGGGGAGAAGATGACAAGGATAGATGTTATGAAATATTTCATATAAGAGTGGGAGTAGAAAGTGCAGAAATAGAAAAGGTAATAAGATTAGGAAGGATAAATGAAAATAATGATGATAGGGACCGACGGCCAAAACCTTGACCATTCTTAGTGAAGTTAAGAAATGCTACGGAAAAGTTCGATTTACTGAGGAGAGCAAAGAACCTAAAGAATGCAGAGAGCGAGAAGATAAAAAAAACGTGATGATAGCCTCAGATATGACAAAAAAAGAGTGAGAGCAAGATAAAATGTTGAGAGAGGAATTGAAAGTGATAATGGATAATGGAGAGTCTCTATGGTACATCAAAAACGGGTAACTTGTGCGTAGAACTTTTTAGAAAGAAGTTGCAAAAGAGGAGGAATAAAAATATAATTGATTAATATACAAGGCTTAACGAAAGAGAAGAGAGTTGAAGTAGAAGACTTATTGACAGAGAAGGGGAATGGGTGCTGTATACTATGTCTAGTTGAAACACAACAAAAGTATAAAAAGATAGACTTCTCAAAAAGGAATTAATGCTGTTGACTATGAGTGATAAAAAAGGGAGCAGGTCTGTCAGTGATTGTGAAACGAAGTGAAGGATGTGAAATTCTTGAAAAGGAATGTAAAAACAGCGACATTATGAAAGTAGAAATCAAAATCAGGAATATTGTTGTGATAACATTACTCCTTAACTATATAAATGTTTCTGATAGAGTAAGAAACGGGGAAAATAATTAAAAAAATCGGAGATGAACTAGCTAAAGTGCAGGACGAGGGGATGGTGATGTTATTAGGAGATTTCAATGGCCACCTGGGATTTATTGGACCATAACCCTTAAATTATAATGGAAGAGAAGTTATAGACATTATGGAAAAATGGAATATGATACTACTAAACGGTGATATGAAGTGTGAAGGGGAGATTACAAGAAGGCAAGGAGATACAGGAAGTGCAATTTATTTTATTTTAGTAAGCGAGGCAATGTATAAACTTTTTGATACTATGTTTATAGATGAAGAAAAGGAGACATTTGATCTATCTGATCATTGTCTACTTGAGGCAATATTTAGGATAGATAAAAAAGGAAAGAAAACTGAAATCATGGAGAGAGAGTTCTATAAAACAGACTGTGAATATTAAAAGAACAATTCTTGAAGTAAATGCAAGAAGATATAGAAGAATTAAATGACAAAGGAGAACAAATAGATATGAAAGAACTAGAAAGACTAATAAAGAATAATACTGAAGGAATCCTTAAGAAAAAAGTATAAAAAGAGAGTAATATCTCTCGACGAAGAGAAGACAGTAGAAGAACCAGCATGGATGAATAAAGAGATACGTGAAGGAATCAAGCTAAGGGAGAGACATAACAGGATGAAAAGGAATGCGAGCACAAGGAATGACAGAGAACATTATGAGGGTCTCTACATCAAACAGAAGATAAAAGTACAACATAAAATAAAAGAGGAGATGACTAAACATGAGAAAAAGATTACTAGAGAAATTAAAGAAACAAAGAACCCTGGGAAGAAGATGTAGAATTTGATTAATAAACTAAGGGGAGTTAACCAAAGGAAGAGAAGGAAACTGGAGTTTATGATCGGGAAAAAAACAAGATATGAGGGGCGGTGAATAAGTTTTGCAATTCGGATATAAGGAAACGAGATATGAGGAAACGTGTTTTATTATTTTTCAATATAACTACCCTCGACTTCAATGCACTTGCGCCACTTGTCCCTGAGGCTTCGCATTCCCGACAACCAGAAATCTCCAGACTGCTGTTCAATCCACTCTTGGACGGCGAGCTGGGCATCTTCATCGTCCCCAAACCGGCGTCCACGCAGTGCAGCCTTGACCTGGCGGAATAAAATGTAGTCGCTGGGAGCCAGATCTGGACTGTAAGGGGGATGGTTGAGCTCCTCGAATCGGCACTCGCGCAGGGCAGCTTGGGCAACTCTGGCCTTGTGGACTTTGACGACGTTGAAGTCGATCATGGGGCGTGAGGTTTCTAGGGACATAAAGGGCAGAGACCTTGGTCATGGCCAAATTGTCGGGGATGATGTTGATAACACTTCCATGTGATATTCCAAGTTCTCGCTCGATTTCTTCGACCTTCACCCGTCAATTTTCGAGGATCATCCTCCCCACACGGGCTACGTTGTCCTCGTTGGTCACATCTGACGGGCGTCATCTTCAAGGAATTCACGACCATGGCGGAACTCCATATTCCAGCGAGCAATGGTTGCATAGGAAGGGGCGGTGTCGGTGTACACTGCAACCATGCGTTCATGGATCTATTTGCATTCTTGCCTTCCTTGGTCAAAAATTTTATCACTGCGCGGTGCTCAACCTTCTCCATTGTTGACAAATTTGTGACTGACGATCTGCGATCAGCTACTGCTTCTTAAATAGACGAGGCAGGAGCGTGCGGCTGTGGGCCTGAATTGTCATAACTTGTCCTAACACCCCCACAAACAGCCATCCCCCTTCTTCTGTTTTGCCCTACCGATTCACAAAACTTATTGACCGCCCCTCGTAGATTGGGAATTAGTACGTGGAATAGTGCTAGAATTCTGGTACACAGTATACAGGAAGAACCCAAATGAGATCAATGAAGAATGGAATGATAAGATTAAAGAGGAGTACACCAGTGATATAAGGAAGCGAATAAGTGACCCTAGAATAGTGTATGGAAAGAACAATGAAACAACAATTATACCAGAAATCCTAAGAGAACACTAGGATGCATTAAAAGGAAATTTGGAACCAGGCGGAAAAGGTAAACTAAGAATTAATTATAGGGTAGACGACCGAACACAATATTTCCCAAGAACATTAATGGAACATATGGATAGCTTAGGGGGTACAGTAATAGGCCAGCAAGGAGGAGCAATGGGGTGTGATAGATGCAAAGAAGAGGATGTAGAAAGTGCCCTATGTAAAATAAAAAGTAGGAAACAACCAGGCCCAGATAAGTTAAAAGGGGAAATAATTAAATGATTGAATAACAATCAGATATGCCTACAAACACTAACAAAAAGTTTAAATAAGGTGATAACAACAAATGGTTGTACAGAGTGACTGGAAGGTATCTAAAACAGCTATGATTCCCAAGACGAGTAGTCCAAAAGCAAAAGAACATAGACCAATAGCTTTAACGAACACAAACTACAAAACTAACAATGAATCTGATAAGAGCAAAAATTTGGGAACACATCAAATCATTAGAAGTAAATGTTCTACAGGCGGGGGTTCCGCAAGGCAGAAGATTGGAGGATAATCTTGTACAAATTTCGAGAGTCCAAGTGAATGAAAATCTGAATTTTGCGTCATGGAAATCGGATTCCTTCACAAACACCAAAGGTGGTCAAACTGCGGGCCGCGTTTTAATTGAGAATTCGACAAATATTGAAAGTTTTGGCCAAATCTCACCTTAAACGCGAATTCTATCACATTTGAGTGCAATATTAACAATTTCTACTTATTTGCTGAATCCTGACTTCGATGGACTTGCTAATGGTCCAAAACGTACATATCTATCCCATTATTTTTTTTAGGTGCTAGATTCTTAAATCAGTCATTTTCAAATATATTTCATTCGTAGATTAAATGTTTTCTAAAAAAATACGATACTTTATAAACACTTATTCGCATTAACCTTCTATATATTACACACTCTCTTGAAATATTGTATACAATATAGTAAATAGAGAAAACAGGAACTTGTAGTCGGAGCCATAAGTTTCGAAAAAGCCCTCGACTCAGTAATCAGGAAAGCATTCATAAAAGTAGTGAACAATTACGAATGCAACCCCAGGATTATAGACAGTAACAATGTATACAGAAGACACGACTGAACTGTATGTGGGACAGAGAAAGGTTGAAGTAGGGGTAAGCAATGGAATACGAGCTGGAAGGAGGATCCTCAAAACCTGTGAAGAGATGAAGGAGGTAAGAAACTAAAAAACAGTATTCAAATATCTTTACTATTGTATTATAAAATAACGTTATATATAGTCAATAATCAATATTGTATTATAATTTTGGATTTATCGATTTATGGGTTATCACCTCATCGAGCGATAAATTTATCGACAGTTATCGATTATCGCCGATAAGGTTATCGTTATCGATTTATCGGTTATCGTGATACATTTTTTCGTTCTCGCGCCCACCTATGGAGATATCTGCAGTATGTGGACTAAATATCAACAAACAGAAGAGTTAAACCCAAACCAGAAAAGATCAATAATATAGAAGTGGTGCAAGAAATTAGATATCTAGTAATAACAATTACAGGAACTAGAAAATATATGAAAAAATATAAAGAAAATAAAATTGAAAAGACAAGAAAAATGTCAAACATTGCTTTTTCTGCGATGGGGAGATCGTACAACAAGATCCTAATAGGGAAAACGTATTCGAAGAGTGTAGTGCTACCAAACATATAGGAGGGGGCTGTGGTAGAATGGAATAAAATCGAACTGGAAAAATTACAAAAAATAGAAAATAAGGTGCGCAGACATGACATTAACAGGAGACATAGGAAGAGCCACAATGGAAGAAAGAGATATAAATATAAAATTAAACTATACAAAATATGTGATGGAAGGAAACAATAATTTACTAAAAGAAATATTGGAGGAGATGAAAGAAAATAATAAAGAAAATCAATGGCTAAGTACAGTAAGAGGATATAGGAAAGAACTCAACATAAGAAATATGGAAGAACTGAATTAGTTGAAAGAAGAAAATATAAAGGAGAGAGTCAGGAGAGATGGAGGCGCGGCATGGAGGCAAAAATCAACACTGAGTACGTATTTAATGAATAAAAAGGTAATCAAGGAAGAAAATATATATGAGAACTCATTTAAATCCAAGATAATGTTTAGATGTAGAACTAACCCACTGCAGTTAAATTGGAGGAAGAGGTTTACAGGAGAGGAGGAAAAATGTGACCCCTGCAACCGAGGAGAGTCAGAGACATTAAGGCACTTACTAAATTGTGAAGGACTAGAAGACACACACACGTAAAAAATATACTATTGTAGGAGACCACACACTGGAAAAAGTACTTTTGTTTAACCCAATAAGCGAAGAAGTATCAAAATTTACATTATATCGAAGAATTATGGAAAACAAGAAAAAGTAGGATCGAAATAGCCACAAACCTAAATAGAGATTAATGACATTGCCGTTGTCGAGGCCACAGCGCAGCCCACATCTGTATCTGTAGATAGGTGAAGGGATTCGTACCCGAGATCGGCAATCCTTAGGGCAGTAAAGGCGAGTGAATGATATAAAACTTGGTTTCTATCAAATTTATCTGTTCTAAGAGGGATAAATCAACAAAGGCATTCGGTTCACTAGCAAGTTTGGCATGAAATTGTTCCCCCAATTAACCTCGGGACCACGTCACGGGAAATAAACTCCCAAATCAATCTTTATTGATTTAATAATCCAAATAAGGGAACAAGAAAGTTTTCCGAAACCCTAAGTTAAAGAAATCTAAATTACGTCAATGATCATCCTAAAAACGAAACAAAAAGGTTAAGGAGTAAAAAATCGAATACTTGTAAACAAACAAGTGCCAAAATATGAGAGTGAATTATTGATGCTCGGAGCAGCTCGTTTTCAGATTCGGTGAAGACAAATGAAGCTGAGGAGATATTAACCTAATCATGTAGGTAAGAGGCAACCATACCTTTCTTGCTCGGAATTGTTTTAGTTTGTTGGTTTTTTAAAGATATTTGCCAGTAGTAAAAAAATATTTTGATGTATATGTCTCTGTAGCGTACTGACCAAAGAAGGGATCTCACGGTAAAATTTTGTAAAAAAAGATGTGTACAGAAAATGGTGAAGATAGGTAAAGTGAAATTGTACGGAAGATGTATATCCGTTGATTCTCCTGCAGGCAGTGGGGCCGGAAAAGCGTCAGATGGGTCTGTAAGATAGGGGGGGGGGTGTTTCCTTATAGGGAAAGTTGCTGTAGATGGTAGAATATGTTTGTGTGTGCAGTTGAGGCCAAGCGTTTTAAAACTGGATGTTTGAGACGTGGTCTGGGGTCGTCACAAAATATTATAGTGGAGTTTTTAATATCAAGTAAAATACAACGTTTTCTGACTCATTTCCAATTGCTTTTAAGAAAATATGAGTTAATTTATACAAATTTCCCTTTGTAAGACCACATGAAACACAATAAATTAATAATTAAAGTTGAAATATCGCCTGGAGAGCAATCGAAAAACACGTATCTTTCCCATTTCTACGCTGAAGGTTGTGTCCTCCTTAGTCTACTGTTAACTTATGTAAAGCTTTCGGGCCTCACTTAAACAGATGCAAAGTTCGAATACATATTAGTAAAATTGCGATTGCGCATTTGTTTGTATATACTACATAGTCATGGATATAACTACACATTAATAACTAAGGGTAAGTTTTTGGAATAGTCTCGCCACCTTTATTAAACTGTTTCCAGACTAATATCAGAATGTGGACCTAAAGTTTAACATGGAAGTCGCACTACGATTTACATTTTCTACATCGTGCGATCAGTACCCAGGACCGAGGCGTCTCCCATCCTAGTACTAACCCCTCTCAACGTAGCTTAACTTCCGAGAGCGAAAGAGAGGGTTATACGTATATGTAATGAGAATAAGTATTTATAAAGTATCGTATTTTATTTTAGAAGAACATTTAATCTACGAATGAAATCTATTTGAAAATGACTGATTTAAGAATCTAGCACCTAAAAAAAATAATGGGATAGATATGTACGTTTTGGGCCATTAACACGTCCATCGTAGTCAGGATTCAGCAAATAAGTAGAAATTGTTAATATTGCACTCAAATGTGATAGAATTCGCGTTTAAGGTGAGATTTGGCCAAAATTTTCAATATTTGTCGAATTCTCACTTAAAACGCGGCCCGCAGTTTGACCACCTCTGGTCTATGTGAAGGAATCCGATTTTCATTCACTTGACTCTCGAAATTTGTACAAGTGCGTACGCGAGAACATAAAAATTAAGAGATACGACCCCAAACCTATTTAGAAAGTAATTTAATAAAAGTCCGAAATCGTATTTCGAGGATTCCCTGCCTTCTTTTGATGCCCTGAATGTCACGGAGAAAATGGGACTAAAATGCATTGTTTCGAAACTTTGAGTTCGGATGTCACTGAACGCATATATGAGTGTAACATGGTTGCTGTGATTCTTATTAAGAGAGGATAGGGAACGAATTTACTGAACAGATTGGAACACATTGGGAGTTAAGAGTGCTCACGTGTACGAATTTGAATCAACTTGGGTGTCGAACTAATAAAAATGGGCCTTCCGGGCTATTACACCCTACTTAAATAGGGTTAACCAATGATTAATAATCGCTAGGAGCGGCCATGTGCACTTTTACCATGTATGTCCGTTCCCAATGTACAGGGCTGTATAGGGGGAATAGCGGGCGCAGCACATACGCACGGAAGTCTTATACGGAATCCTTGTGTGGGAAACGGAAACCCCCTCATTTCTTTGTTACATCCATACATGTTATAAAACGTGCGTGTGCTAGGTGTGTGCTTACGAATGACAACATATTCTTATAAATAATAAAAGTGCCTAAGAAAAATAAAAAAAAATATATATTAATCCATTATGGGGTAACAAAAATTAAATCCCAGTCAGCCATTCATACGGCTTAGATTCAGCCAGTTTTGCAGCCACAAACGCCAGTCATCGAGGACGAGAAAGTAGTTTTCCGTGCGTTGCTTCCTTTACTTGGTTGCGATAAAGATTTCCATTTCTTGTTAAGATTAAGGCGTCTAAAGCGTACAAAATATGTAGTTCTACGTATGCCCGTGTTTTTTTAATCATTAGAAGGAAACATGGCCATCGGAAGTCCAGAATTTCAGTTTATTTCACCCCCAGAAGCACCTGTTTTTAAGCCAACATGGGAAGAATTTCAGGATGCTCTTGGATATATTAATAAAATTCGCCCCATCGCTGAACAGAGTGGCATATGTAAAATCATCCCCCCTCCGGTAAAGTATTTTATAAATATCCTTCACTGAGCAACTTTTGTTTCCTTAATTTTAGCTTATAATTATTGTCAAACTACCAACACGCTTCTTGATGGAATAATCTGTTAAGCGACGCGTCAGATTTGAGTTGATAATTTAGTGCATTTTTAATTTATTAAGTACTTTTTTTTTAAATAATGTAGTTTCAGGTCACCCAGCGACCAAATGTTTAATTCATTTACTCAAGTATCTAAGGTTAACTCGCCATTTATACCCTCTTACCATTTCTTTATGTCTTTCCTATTATTGTATTATGTATTTAGTTCTGTTCCGTTTCATACCGATTGGTTTATATATTTGGGATATAATAAACTAATTAACTTCGTTATTTTATTGTTATTTAGTCTGTTTTTTTCATTTAATCGTAGGCAAATTTGTACATTACGTGCAATTTTCGATTCACCATAATGGCGACCATTTTTACAATGCAGCCTTAAATTCTTATGGCTTACCCCCCAAATTTATTATCAATCAAAGATAATTTTGGAATTTTAATTTCGATAAATATGTTAAAATTAACAAAGAACAATTTTCTCTAAGTTTAAAATTGTAAATCTTATTTAAATTTAACATAACACGCCACGAATCTGACTTCATATTAAGAGTTAACTATTCGTGTGGAAATTACCAAGATCGTAAGATCAATATGTTTTCCACGTAATTATGAACATTCGAAACGTTATTTCATCAATTTTTACGTAGAGCTAACCTTAAATGCAGCCTTAAGGCTACACAATTATAATTTCCAAGTCTTTGAAATGACTTTAGGCTTCCTAAGTGGGTCACGTTTCCATCACATCCTTTGTCAATTGATTTAAATTTTTGTTTACAGTCATAGCTATGGTGTTTGGAGTGTACTTTATAACCATTGCTTAGTAGTTTCAAGTTGTTTATGGTAGCTCTTATGTCAGGAAATGGTGTTTATAAATTGGTTTAGAAGGAAGGTATACAAAAGATAATGCCAGATCATAATGGGCCATCAGAGGTCATAAGAACATAAGAAAAGAAGGAGACTGCAAAAGACCATTCATGGCCTACACTTGGCAGCTCCTGTTGCATCTATTGCCAAGGTAACCATAACATAATTTCATGGATGACAAAAGCCATAAAAGCCTATCAAAAGTCATCCGCATCTGTCAAAACCCACCTATAAAATGCATCCATAGGATTGTGTCAGATCATACATCTACAATATACAATTTAAGCAATCCATAGGATTGTGTCGGATCATGAATCTACAATATACAATTAGAACCATCCACAGGAATGTGTCAAAAACCAAAAGCATCATCATCAAGACTAGTCAAAATCCAAATCACCCATAATATACAGAAATAAAAAATTGCATCCACAGGAATGAGTCCAGAATGGCCCCCTTTCCCCAAAGTTAACCCTCTCTCACCATAAAATCATCTAATCTGCATGTGAATACAGTCAAGTTTGGACTATCTACTGTCTCAGGTAGCAAACTATTCCAGTAATCTACCACTCTTGGTGAAAAAATATTTTCTAACATCCAACCCCCACCTCTTTTTTTAAATTTTTAAGTGGTGATCCCTAGTTCTATTACTACCTTCCAAATCAAATAACTTGTTAAAATCCAACTTATCCATCCCAGAACAGATTTTAAAAAGCTCAATCCTATCTCCCCTCACACATCTTCTTTCAAATATGAACATATTTAGTACCCTCAGTCTATCTTCATATTCAAGGTGCTTCAGGGAAGGTACTGACTCTAGCAGGTTGATGTCATGTCTAAAATGTGGTGACCATGCTTTTATACAGTACTCTAAATATGGCCTAACATACGAGTTATAAAGTATAAGGATAATTTCTTTACTCTTGTAGAAAGCACTCTAACTCCTGCTAACACTACTCACCAATGGAGCAACTTTCTGGCCATGCATATCAGACACTTGACAAAAATCAATAATTTTCAAGGAAAGCGGCACACAATATTTGAGTTTTTTGCCTAGTTTTTAGCTTTTTTAACTTAGTTTCTGGGCTAACTTAGTTTATATATGTAAGTTTAATATGATTACTCAAGTTAAAGTTTCCTTTAAATAGCTAAAATCTAGCAAAACCCCCCCAAACAAAATGGCTAAAATACCATGCATTGCTCTCCTTGAAAATTACCCCCAAATCTTTGCTGGTTCAACTCTATTCATTTAATGTATAAAATCAAACTTATAGTACTACGCTTAATCCATAATTGATCTAGGGGGACCTGCAGAGGGCCACTCACAGGTGGCATATTATGCTGGGAAAGGATAAAGGATTAGGACTAGGGAGCAGGAAGTGGGTCAGGAGTGATATAATGATTTGTGATCCTATTCCTAAATGTGTCGAGTGGGGCTATTAACTATAAAAGATGGGAGATGATTCCACTCTTGGATGCTGTGGGAAAGAATAAACACCTGAAAATGTAAGTACTTGTTTGGTATGTGTGGTATTTTAGATTGTGGCTACCTCTGGTGGTGCATATATTTGTAGGGTGTAAGTATGTGTCTTTCTCTATATCAACTAAATTGTTTGTGATTCTGTATAAGATCTGTTGTCTGTCTATTTGTCTTCTTGTTGCGAATGGGTCCAGTTTAATGTCTTATGTGAGCAAAGTGACTGATGTGTCTGTAATCACGTCTGATCCATCTTGTGGCTTTGTTTTGAATGGCCTCTAATTTATTAATGTTATTGTAAATGTGTGGATCCCAGACAGTATCACAGTATTCCAAGTAGTCTACTTGAGATGCATCCATATATTTTTATTTCTCCCAACTCTACCAATTTTATGGAAGTTTAAAACCCTGTACACACTCCCTAACCATATAACTGCCTCCCCTTACTTTACTCAATCCCTAATCTGCATTATTTGACATAATTTCATGGATGACAAAAGCCACAAGGGCCCATTTACTATACACGGTAAGCCACTTGACATAATTTCATGGATGACAAAAGCCACAAGGCCCTATCAAAGGTCCTCCGCATCCATCAAAACCCTCCCACAAACTGTATCCATAGGATTGTGTCAGATGATGCATTTAGCATTGGCACAGTATATTTTGATTATACCATGTCACTCAGATATAAATCACAAAGGCTTTTTATTTCAGCCTGTGTAGCTCCTTTTTACCTTCATTTTTCTCAAGTACCCTGCCATTCTTGTCCTTGTTCACACAGCTATTCTTGTCACACTTCTTTCACTACCTCCCAGAATATGTTCCTATTCCCATCATGATCATCATTCATCTTACATCTAAACACTTCATTTACTCCTTTCTTTCTGTTTTGGTCATTTCCAGCTACATCTCATTTTTTTGTTTTTCACAACACACTCCACATTGGCATTCCACCATTCAGCATTTGATTCTCGTTTCCAGTTCTGTACACCCACGTACAACCCTTGCACTATCTGCTACCGCATACTTATATTTTTTCTGCATTTCCTTTATCTCCATCATCATACTAATTTCCCCTCTTCTACTCAAACATTCTCACATACTCTCTCCTTTCTCTTTGATTCAATAATTTTTCACTTCTGATTATTCCCTTCTCACATCTTCTCATCCATGTAACAGCCTTTTTACTTTTACACAGCACAATCATGTAGCATTTCTCATAGATGGGGTTTGTCCCAAGGCTGATGCGGCATTATGTGTTGTAGCATCTCACATAGATGGGGTTCATCTCTGGACTGATGCTGTATTGTATCATCTCGCCCTGATAAGGGTCATCCCCTGGCGGATGGGTCTTAGCTTTTACTAAATAATTAATAAATGCAGTTTTATGTTTTTACTTTAACAAACGCTAAAAGATTTGGTTAATTTTCAGGATTGGCAACCTCCATTTGCCGTAGATGTTGACAACTTTAAATTTACGCCGCGAATACAAAGGATAAATGAGTTGGAAGCTCATACAAGGATAAAACTCAATTTCCTGGATCAGATTGCCAAATTTTGGGAGTTGCAAGGATCATCCTTGAAGATTCCGGTTGTTGAGAGGAAAGCGTTGGATTTGTATTCCCTCCATAAACATGTCCACTTGGAAGGTTAGCTACTTAATTTAGACATAGTCCAATGAGGGCATCTCCTGCTTGCAAAGTGTGTCAAGAGAGATTTGTAGTGGAAGGAAAAGTGCATCAGCTTAGATACACTTTAGAGTATTGAGGCTGGTGTGTAATATAATCCTTAACATTTCAGTGGCAGTATGGTTGCGTATGACGCCCTTGGGGGGGAAGGGTTAGGGTTTTTTGATAGTTTATGGGTGATGTATATATCACTTATGTCTCCTTTCTAAGTGAATGTAAACAATTTTTCATTCAAATATTTTCTTTGTCTTTATTGCTGATTTTGCATTCTACTAATGTTTACTCTTTTGTTTTCTCAGGATGCAAAATTACTGACTATGTATATTCATATTGTTTTTGTTTTTTTAGGGGGTGGTGATTTTATTACGAGAGAGAGGAAATGGAATAAGGTTGCAGCCCGGATGAGTTTTCCCAGTAACAAGAATCTCGGCACTTTACTTAAGGGGCACTATGAGCGAATCATTCACCCGTATGACATCTTCAACAAGGGAAAATCTGTTAGTGTGGTATGTCTTGGGATCCTGATTATTAAGATAACTGTGTCATCCCTTCCCCCCCTTTCTGTCTAAAGCTTTTGCTGGAGAATTGCACAATTTCTCATTTTTAAGGTGAAAAGTTTTGTTGTACTCGTCTAAAGTAGAAAGGTTTGTTGAACTTGTTTAAGGGTTAAAGGTTTGTTGTACTCATTTAAGGTGGCAAGGTTTTTTGTAGCTAAACTTACCTAGGCACCATTTCCCACCTCAACAAAAGAGGTTCAGGGTTATCTCCTTGAGTACCTATACCCTTGTAATAGTTCTAGGTTTAGCATGCCCCACTCCCAACCCCGAAGTATTTAGGATTTATCTGAACTACTGTTGAGGTGAGTGGAAATATGAATTACTGCTGAGGTTAGTGGAAATATGAATTACTGTTGAGGTGAGTGGAAATATGAATTACTGCTGAGGTGAGTGAAAATATGAATTACTGCTGAGGTGAGTGGAAGTACAGCTTCCAATTTAAGTGAAATTAAGCCAGAACAGGTATGGTTGGTTAGTCACTGGATTGAGTAGTGATTTAAGTAAAATTGACAGTTGCTGCCATACACTAGGACCTGTGTAGGCTGGTGGTAAAATGGGAATGCATGGAATTGGTTGGTAAACTATTAAATGGTGGGGAGTATGTTGGAAGGCTAGCATTTGGGTGAAAGATAGCTGGAGTGAGTAGTTTGACAGGTAGTATGTAAGATGTGTGATGTTGAAATGCCTGTTTAACATCTTTGAGTTGAGTACAGAGAGAAGGATGTGGGAGTCAGAATGAGATGGGGAGTGATATCTGATTATGCTGTGTGTTACCCTTGAACAAGTGCAAAGTTTGAATTATATGGGATGCATTGCAAGTGATGGTTGTTCAGATGAAGCAGATTTTAACCACGTTATTAATGGTAGGAAAGTCTGGTGAGTTTAGAGCATTAGTGAATGCTAAGTGTGATATGGTGGTACCAAGGTTGGTGTATTGGAGTGAGATGATGGAAGGAGAAGCAAAGATCGTGAATGAGAGCGGCATGAATGAACAACATACGTGCGATGCTTGTGCCAAAGGTGGAAAGAGTGACTGGGTAGATATGAATGGTGTGAATGAGGTTGTGGCATTGTTCATAGGTGGTACAGGTTTATAAAATAGTGTGGAAATGGATTTTTGAACAAATTTACAAGTGTGGTGTGGGAAAGTGTGTAAAAAATGGGACGAATGTGTGTGTGTGTGAGAGAAAAGGCTGATTTAGGAGCATATATATGATAGGTGTGTTTGGAAGGGGCGTATGAGTGGCCCTGACAGGATGAGATTCTACCAGCACATTACACCCCATAGCTATGAGGAGCCATCCGGCCTGGATAAAATGATGGGTGGTGAGAGACAGGGTGTGGATTTAGTTGTTGATGCACTCCAACCACACTTTATGGGAAGATTGAGAATTTGAGTCATGTGTAGGTAGATCTAGGCAGGTCATCACGCAGCAAATCTCAACACCACTATCGTTCATTTCCCATCTTCATAGCGCAATGCACCCTCTTCTCTGTTGCGAGGAATCCTGCTGATTGGAGTTGTACCCATGGGGGCCTATCTCTTTCTTCTCTTCCAAATGAAGACCGGTCTCGGGTTCACCACTAATGGTCATGCTGATCTTTATGTTGACTTCATCCACAAGTGAAAGATGGATGGCAGTCAGTAGCCCCCCTCCCCGAGGGATGAGACCACTTGGTGATAGTGAACCCTTTGTGGGAGGTGTGCTTATGCCGCATCAAGGGTATGTGGGTATGATTGTCCCCTATAGGGGATAATAGTACTCTAGTTTGGGGAGGGGCGAGGGAAATGTTGGGGTTGGCTGTGTGAAACTACTTGGCTCCACTGGGGTATCAATGTATTCACCCAATGGGCAGACAGCTTATGTCTCTGAGAGTTTTGTCCCGCCTTGGCATCAGAAATCCAATGCCATTATCCCCTAGTGAAAATGGAGGAGTGGAGAAGTGTGGAAGATGTATAGCAACAGATTCTCCTAGAGGCGGGGAGTGTTCAGCTTTACAGGCATTCCTGCAATGTTCCAGATGTAAGCTGCAACATGGTTTCTAGGCTACCCCTAACACCCCATTGTGGGTGTTGTGGAGGTAAGCAAATGTTGGTTATATTGCAACATCTTGGAAAATACAGTGGG
The DNA here is from genome assembly GCA_963969495.1 of Ceratothoa steindachneri. Classification (NCBI taxonomy): domain Eukaryota; kingdom Metazoa; phylum Arthropoda; class Malacostraca; order Isopoda; family Cymothoidae; genus Ceratothoa; species Ceratothoa steindachneri. Next base: position 4,205,500 of record OZ018333.1, on the reverse strand, counting down.
TGCAAAGGAAATGTTAACTCGAATTTCGCGGTTAACTTTTTTTACCGCGTTCCCGCCATAGAGGTAGTGGGATAAGCTTGGTATGACGCATGCACCTGCAGCCAGGGCTCCCTCGCAACTTCCCGCCAGGCTCAGTTTAAGTGTGCTCGCAGAGCTCAGACAATCTACATCTGTGTTACGCTGCCCCACAGACCGCATCTTTTTCACCTTTCTGCTGACTTTGATGCCCTACCAGACACCACCATACCATTGCATGGGGCATAGCAAGCTGAAAATGGAGAAGACCTGTGCCCTAACCCTAATGGAGCAGGAAGTGCCAGTAAAGCGTGTAGCTGCCGATCTGAACGTGAGCCGTGTGTCACTCTTTAAGCTCAAAAAAAGCAGCCACCACACTCCCTCCCGGCACCGCACCGCCTCGCAAACCTGGCTCTGGGGGCAAGAAGAAGACAACTGCTCGGACTGACAAGGTTTTGCTACGTGAGGTGAATCAGGACCCTTCGATAACAGCGGCTGAATTGAAGGGGAAACATCCTGACTTGCTCCACAACGTCGCTATTCGTACGATCCAGCACCGGCTACAAAAAGACCTGGGTTGGCCCTGCCGCCGTGCCGCCAAGAGACTGCTGCTGACAGAGGGTATGAAGAAAAAACGGCTAGCTTTCGCGAAGAAATATCAAGATTGGACACCAGAGCAGTGGAAGAAAGTCATGTGGAGTGACAAGAGCAGTTTTCGGCTCATCAGGAGTGGCTCGAAAGTGGTGCGGCGGCCCAGTGATGTGATCAGATATGACCACCGCTACATCGTGAAGCACCCCGATGGCGTCATGGTTTGGGGATGCTTCAGTGGGGAGAAGGGCAGGGGGGGTCTCTATTTCCTCCCCAAGAACGTCACCATGAAGGGAAAGAATTACATAGAGGTTTTGAAGGAACATCTGCTCCATTTCTACGCTCTCCATGGCTGCTACTTTTTTATGCACGATGGCGCCCCTGCACACAAGGCACGAGCTGTCAAAGACTTCCTTAATGATCAGAACATCGAAGTTTTTGCCTAGCGAGGCAACTCACCCGACTTAAACCCCATAGAGAATGCCTGGAACCAAATGAAAAATGAAGTTGTTAAGTCCCGGCCCACCTCGATCCCCGCCCTGAAGGAGACACTCATTAAGCTGTGGGTGGCAATGGACGGCTCCTACTTCGAGAATCTTGCAACATCCATGCCCAAGAGGATCCAGGAGGTGTTGAAGACCCGTGGGAACATGACAAAGTACTAAATGTTAAGAAATGTAAGTAAAAGGACTCAATAAAACAAACTTAAAATGTACTTTTGTGCTTAATTATCCCCAAAAATTTAATGTTAACATTTCCTTTGCGCCCACTGTAATTAAAATGTGAAGTGTCTGGCCTTACCAATAGTGGCATTGATGTGCACCAACCCTGCCTTTGCAAAATCGGTTCATAATGAGAACCAATTGAACATTCCCCCAGGTGTGTTTGGTATGTAGGTGAAGATGTATGTAGAAGGTATGTCGCATTTCATTCTCTCTCACTCACTACGTGAGAGATGGGAACTTGGGGAACTTGCATGTCATCACACTGACTTTTCATGTGGTCATATATCTTGGTGGCTTCAGGTCTCTTTCTGTTGTCTCTTGAATCAGACACACATAAAGTTACCCACAATTTTTTCAATCACTATTCCCATGTGCCTAATCCCCTTTCCAATGACTTCTCATTTTCTGTTGTCTCCGAATCTGATACACTCAAGATGCACCTTACTGTGGTGTTAGAAGGACTTAGTTTGAATGTTCTAATGTGTATAGTGGGGCTTCATGAGTTGCACCTGTCACATTACCACTATGAGTGGGGGTTACTGCCTGACCCCTCAGTCTTTTGAAGGGACTCTTGCACACTTTACTGTGGTGAGATTGCCAGTTTGGAGGTGGACCTCCTGCAGGATATCAGGTTAGCTTGAATTAAAGGGATATGTTTTGCCTACAGTGAACTTGAATCCCTTGCATAGTTGGGCCTTTTGAGGGGGGGGGGTGCCTTTTAGACATTTAAATTATGGTTAGATGCTTATGTACTTTTTTAGATACCTGTTAAGGTAATGGGTATTGCTGTGGTTATGCCCTTGTTAGCTATCAGCACAATGGGCATCTTAAAGACTTCATCTACTAAAACTACTTCCCATGGGGGGGGGGGGGGCTTACTGGCGACTTGTGCTCTAATGCAGGACATATCTTGAATTAATTTGTCATGTATTGAGTGATCTTTTAATTTGTATGTTTGTTTCTAAATGAACTTAGTTAAAGTGAATTAAAATGGGGAGAATTAGATAAATGTTTTAGAGGGATTTTTTTTCCCTTTATTAGTGAAGTAATTCATTTCATGATATCCTCAAGTTTGGATAGACTTTCAAGCAGCTCTTATTTATTATCCGCTTGCCAAAGGTGCTTTAATTATTTATCCTTTGCATTTGATTATTTGCCATTACATTGTTCTCGCTTATAATATGTACTTTGATTGTTTACTACTTGTGGATTGGTTTGGGTTTTTCTGTGAAATTACTTAATCTACCATTGCTACAACTGTTTCGCTTAAATTGAGATTCCATGATTTGTTCAAGAATTGATTTGGTCTTTTCAAACCAGTGGAATTTCAAGTTTAATTGACTCGTATTCCATTCCCCTTTTGATTTTTTGGGGGTGGGGGAGGTTGTGGCTATACACAAACCTTGTGGTGTCATGACAAGTCCAGCGTGTCAGTCCCCACTAAGATAATTTGCCCTTTTCAGAAAAAAGAAGAAATTAAGGAAGAATTGAAAAATGTGTATCCAGCTGACAAGGACTACAAGCCTCATAAAATCCCCAGCAGGATGGCAGGAAAGATCCCGGAGAGTGAGAAGAATGGGCGGAGGTCACGCCGGTACCCGGAGAACCAAAATGACTCCAAGTGCGACTCGGATGCAGATGTGGGTGGTCAATGTTGTGTAATTTTTAGTTAAGCCGTTTATGAATCACTCCTAAAACACCATCTTTTAGTGTATTTGTTGTGGAAGAAGCCACACGATGGTAGTAGTGTTGCTAAAGACTGACCACACTGTAGGGAAAGCAGTTGGATGGTGATGAGAGAAGCCAAATGGTTTGGATCAATTTTAGTGCCCCGAGTGGTTAGGGTACTTAAAAGTTGTTGTTGTGTGAGTGCAATACAGGATACTTGGAAGGTGAGGGTCTGGCGTGGCCTCGGTCATGCCGCTAGTATTAATGGACAGGAGTTGATGATTTGGGTGTGATTGATATAAATCAATTTTATCCCCTGTAGTAAAGAGCTAACTAGTCCTCTTTTAAATCCAGGGGAGAAGGAAATGTGTAGTGGTTTTACTACCCAGATTTTGGGCATGAACCATAGGTATCTTGGGATCTACTGATTAATGTGGGCTCCGAATCACGAATGGGGGGGGGGGGTCTTGGACCTACTGATTAATGTAGGCTCTGAACCATTAGGAAGGCAACCTGAAATGGGACTCCATCCAATGACTAAATTACACTAATGAGGATTATCTATCTTTGCTAAAATTGGCTGCTATGTTTTCACTCAGCCCTGGGTAGAAGTAGTCTCGGGTTTAGCGATGGATGAAAATTCTAAGCTTTCACTCCAGTCCTATCCTGGTGGGTTACTGAAAGCCTGGAGTACTCGACTAACCCACCGTCCCGTTGGCAGGAGGAAGGGAAGGGGAATAAGGAGCTGAAGCGTCTACAGTTCTATGGAGCTGGCCCCAAAATGGCGGGTTTCGACACCGAAGGACCCGTTGCCACCGAAGATAAAGGAAAGACTCGAGGAAAGAAGATCGACTATTACGATTTTGATCCCGTTAGTGTTTTCATATTGGAGTTTGGGCTCGTATAAGCAATCGAGGCCAATTGAGCGCAGTCATGTGTGTTTTACGTTGCATTTAGCGGGTGCACATGCTGCGATGGGGACTAGTTCCTATATCCTACCTCGTGGAAAGTAATAGGTTTGCTTCATTTGGTAGGTGGACACTGCGGTGGGCAGTGCTAGTTCCTATGTGCTATCTCCTAGAGAGCCAATTGTCTAATCGCAGCCATCCTCTTTCTAGCACCTCTGAGATGCACTAAAAAAATGATGGGAATTGTATGTCTCGACTCTCACCCCGCTGCTTAAAAAGACCATAAAGGAGCGGGATGGTGCTGTAAAAGCATTGATGCGCACTGATCTCATTTTGTATTGAAAGTAGCGCATGAAGATAAACTCATATGGTGGTTGTTGTTTTTTCTCTGCTGAGATTTGAGTTGTTTTAAAGGGTTATAGTAGCATTTACAGAGATGGAGGGTCTCTTTAGGACCTTAATATAGTGAGAATGTGATAAAAATTGTGGAAAAGAAAGTTGTAATAATTTTGGCCATTGTATTTTACGTATTGCAAATCTTTCATAGTTTTTAATACTTTGATATAAGTATAGTTATATAATATTTTAATGTTTACCAACTTTGTCTCCGTCGAGCAGCTGGCCAAATACATCTGTTTGAATTGTGGGCGCGGAGATGCTGAGGACCAGATGCTGCTGTGCGATGGCTGCGATGATTCCTATCACACATTTTGTCTTATTCCACGATTGCCAGAGATTCCTAAAGGTGAGCATAGGTCTACCCACGATGGATTCCAGATTATCTTATCCAAAAATGGAGACTGAAGAACGTGCTAGTGTGAGATGCCAAACACCCAAAAGTTTTGTTGCCTGCAATGCACTGATGGGCACCGACCCCAATCCACCCCCCCCACCTTGGGAAAGTGGTTGATGTCTGGCTTAAGGTTCTGTCCCCAGGCCAGCATCATCAAGGGTTCTTTCGGAGATCTACCGCTTCGTGTGTGGGCTGGATTTCTCTCGGTTGTCTTAAGTGTAGAGCATATGTGCTGATTTGGGCCTGTTTTATGGTGGTAGTGTGTGTCTGAGTCAGTTAGGGTGGTGTGTTTAGTTCTGGGTGGTGATAGCACTGGAGCTTTGCTGGGGAGACCCATCTGGAATGGTTTTTTTTCTGGTTTGCTATCGAATGAGTGTGTTGGCATTGAAGTGATTTGGGCAGTGTTGTGCGGTTACATGGTAGTGGGAGTTGTGATGGCATATTCCTTCAATGGAATTGCTGCAGACTGGGCCAACTGGGAGGAGATGCGGAGGCTCGTCTCATCCCGTTTCTCCTTGACTATGTTTTTGCAGGAGACCATGCTGGGGGTGTGGACACACTGCCCACTCCCTGGGTATAAGGGTTTTGCCACCCCACCACAACGGGATGGGGGGGCCGGGCAGGGAGATGTCTCATTGACACCTGGCATGATGTCTCCGTTCTTCTCTTCGCTTTAGATAGCTCCTATCAGGCAGTAGCACCTTGATAGGAGGTATACTGTTATTTCCGCGTACATTCCACCGTTAGCCGACTTCGACGCGGGGGACTTCCGCCGCCTCGTGGCACGGTTGCCGAGGCCCTTTCTCTTGCTCGGAGATCTGCACAGTAGCCAACCACTTTGGGGAGACCACTCTATTAATCCCCGGGGTCAAGTGCTTGCGGACCTGATCGACGAGCCTGAGATGTCTCCTAAATGTGGATGAGTTTATGCATCATTGCTCGAGAACCGCTTCATTTCCTTGCATCGATCTATCTTTGTGATCTCCGGATGCACAGCCCGATTTCGATTAGGAGTGGCCGATGACCTCCATGGTAGTGATCACTTTCCCATTGAAATATCATTTTCTGGGCCGGTGCCGCCCTAGAGCCCGCCCTGGTGGTGTTTGGCGCGGAGGGTTGGTCTGCATTTCAGGAAATTACTCATTTCTTTTGACTCAGTCGATGAGTTTAGGTCGGTGGATGAAGCCGAGAAACACTCTTCATGCCCTTAAGCCCTTTGGATTTAGGTCTAGGAAACTCATTCCAGGACGCCACCTTTGACTATTTGTTGCGACGCCTCTGCTCCCAAAGCTTCTACAGCGCCGGGAGTACAGCGTTCTGTCTGCCTTTTTAGAGCACACCTCGTGTCACGCTGGTACCGTGCCAGTGTATACGGATGGCTCCAAGTCCGAAGAGGGGGTCGGCTTCCCCGCCGTTTTCCCTCTGTTTGAAGTTAGCGGGGCTCTACCAGGCGCTGCGTCTGTCTTCATGGCCGAGCTGGTGGCAATACACCACTCGGTACGGGAGATTACGCGACGTGCCCGGTTCGGACACCGGATTGTGATCTATAGCGACTGAGAAAGCGCCCGTAGTGCTCTCGGGGCATTGGAATCTCCGCATCCCCTGTTTCGCGATATCTGTGACGTCACGGTTTTCGCGAGCCGGGCGGATGTCGAGATTATCTTGTGCCTGGTTCCTGGACATGTAGGAATTGCGGGGAATGAGGGAATTACACAGATTCTTTTTCCTCCTGCAGAGAAGATGGGAGGCAGACCTACCCCTTACGCCGGAGTGCGCTTCCGTGTTACTTTTTGTTTTTATTTATTGTTTGCTGTCTTAGCCTTTGTTCCTTTTTTATCTTTACTTGTTATTTAAGTTTTTTTTTAATCTAATCTCATATTAGGCTGTAGCGTGATTACGCCGACTTTTGCCCTAGTAACCAGTCGCCAGATGAGCTCTTTAAATTATAGGGGAAAAAAATGAGGCGGTCATAGTATGGGTCTTCCATTGGGGGGGGGGGGTTCGGATTGTACACATTGTGGAGGAATTTCGAATCTCGCGTTTTTAAGTCGTGTGCGAAGAAGACCCACACCCCCTTCCAGCACGTCATAAAAGGTAACTAAGCCCTGATAGGGGCAGGTTTTAGGAACCCATTCCCAATGACCACACCAATGCATTTTGCTAATGACGTGGCTGTCCCGGCGTGGAAGCATTGGCGTTAATGTGGGGGGAAACAATAAATTGTTGGTGGTGTGTTTCAGGGGACTGGCGGTGCCCCAAATGCGTGGCTGTGGAGGTGAGCAAACCCCTGGAGGCCTTCGGCTTCGAGCAGGCGCAGAAGGAGTACACGCTGCAGTCGTTCGGCGAGATGGCCGACAGATTCAAGCAGGATTACTTCAACATGCCCGTCCATGTGAGTAACCGAGCCGGTGGGCTTCTTATTCTCAGGCATGAGTTTAACCAAACCCCCATGTTGCCATGTGGTGGTGGTGAGGGGGAAGTCAGCAAAATAGGGCCTTATTTCTTTGTGCCGAGACATGGGATTAACCAATCCCATCTTGCTGTGTGTAGGGGGGGGGAGGGGGTTCTTTTTTGTGCTGAGATTGGTTAAACCAACCCCATGTTGCCAGGTGTGGAAGGGGGGGGGGGGATTGCAGCGAAGTCGGGTCTTATTTCTGTGGTTTAAAATGGTGGTTTCTATCTGATGGGTTTAGTAGAGCTACGTCCCCTCCCATGAAACAGAAGTCTCCTTTAGTGGGTTATATTTTTGGCCCATCTCTTTCACTTCCAACCCTAACTTCACCACTTTGTTTATCACCCTCTCTTCCATAAGTTGTATGGGGAAGATGGCCTTGTTGGTTTTAGTCTCAAGTTCGAAGTAAATAGATGTTCATAAAGGGATATTTAAGATGCTTGTGTCATGTCAAACGAACATGGAGAATGCTTAATAGAGGGGAGAGGTTTCAGATGCTTGTCATGTCAAACGAACATGGAGAATGTTTAATAGAGGGGAGAGGTTTCAGATGCTTGTGTCATGTCAAACGAACATGGAGAATGCTTAATAGAGGGGAGAGGTTTCAGATGCTTGTGTCATGTCAAACGAACATGGAGAATGTTTAATAGAGGGAAGAGGTTTCAGATGCTTGTGTCATGTCAAACGAACATGGAGAATGCTTAATAGAAGGGAGAGGTTTCAGATGCTTGTCATGTCAAACGAACATGGAGAATGCTTAATAGAGGGGAGAGGTTTCGAATACTTGCGTCATCTCCGACGGACATGAAGGAGAAACGATAATGATCCTAATACTTCCACCAGCTGGTGCCACTGGAAATGGCGGAGCGCGAGTTTTGGCGCATCGTCTCCTCCATCGACGAGGACGTGACGGTCGAGTACGGGGCCGACCTACACACCATGGACCACGGGTCAGGGTTTCCTACCAAGAACTCCAAGAACCTCCTCCCCGCCGATCAGGTGAGAATCATCCCCTTTCTCTTTGCTTGCTCCCTCCCCCCTTCTGCTCTTTAGCCCACAAGGCTACTCATTTTCTCCAATTTCTCTTTATTAGCGAAAGCGGGCTGTGCTGAAGCATCCTCCCTGGAGTCTTTGTTCATCACCAATTGTGCGCTCCATCCAATGCTCCTCTATCATTCCTTTCTTTGTCAGTCTTCTCACTTTTTTTTCTACCAAAGTGATGGTGGTAGGGGGCTTGTTTGTAATGGTTGGTACGGCTTTTCCGAGAACAGTTATAGTTGAGTAGAATAAGTCAGGATGTGTAGATTTGATATAACTAGGAGTTTATTTATACAATATCCATAGTATTCGTGCGTGTTTTAAAAGATGACTTGAAACCAGATAGTGGTTGCTGGTATGGAAAACCACGGCTCTTAATTCCTTCCCAATGACCACACCATTGCATTTGTGTAATGGACGTGGGTTTTGGAGTCACCGCCCATATAATTGTGGCCATATTGGGTGGGGATGTTGCGGACTCCCACTAAATTGGGGCATTGATACTCACCGACCCTGAGTGAGTCGCTCAATCCTTTCGTTCCTACGTCAGGAATATGCAAACAGCTCCTGGAATCTGAACAACCTACCTATCGTCGAAGGCTCGGTCCTCGGGCACATCAACTGTGACATATCGGGTATGAAGGTGCCCTGGATGTATGTGGGCATGTGTTTTTCGACCTTCTGTTGGCACAACGAAGACCATTGGAGCTACTCTATAAACTACTTGCATTGGTAATGGCCGTTTTTGTTCCCTACTTATCTAGAATTTCTAGTCCATTTTTTGCGGAGGTCGTAAATCCTGGTTAAAGTAGACAAACTGGGTACTTGGTGAAGTGTATTTTATCTTGGAGGGTTCTTTGTGATGCTTAGTGAAGGTGTATTTTATCTGAGTGGGTTCTAGGTTATATGGGGAACTACATCTATGAACCAGCTGATATTTCAGGGTATATGTTTTACTAGTACCTGCACATTTGGGGTCTTGTATTAGAAACTAGGTATGACGACCCTACTGGTTGATGGCTGATAATGCAATCCAATGGATGCAGATTATACCATAGTGGTAGTTTGATGGATTTTTTGGATGTCTGACTGACCAATCTACTATCCTCGATCCACTGGCCACGCCACTATACTCGATCCAATGGCCACTTCCACTATCCTCGATCAAATGACCACTTCCACTATCCTCGATCCAATGGCCACTTCCACTATCCTCGATCCAATGGCCACTTTCACTATCCTCAATCCACTTTCCACTCCACTTTCACTGGCCACTACACTATCCTCGATCCAATGGCCACTTCCACTATCCTCGATCCACTGCCCACTCTACTATCACCGATTCACTGACCACTACCCTCAATCCACTGGCCACTACTGTATTTTTGATCCTATGGCCACTTCACTATCCTCGATCCTATGGCCACTACAGTATTCTTGATCCTATGGCCACTTCCACGATCCTCGATCCAATGGCCACGTCCACTATCCTAGATCCAATGGCCACTTCCACTATCCTCCATCAAATTACCACTTCCACTATCCTCGATCCAATGGCCACTTCCACTATCCTCGATCCAATGGCCACTTCCACTATCCTCAATCCACTTTCCACTCCACTTTCACTGATTCACTGACCACTATCCTCGATCCACTGGCCACTACACTATCCTCGATCCAATGGCCACTTCCACTATCCTCGATCCACTGCCCACTCTACTATCACCGATTCACTGACCACTACCCTCGATCCACTGGCCACTACTGTATTTTTGATCCTATGGCCACTTCACTATCCTCGATCCAATGGCCACGTCCACTATCCTCGATCCAATGGCCACTTCCACTATCCTCGATCCACTGCCCACTATCCTCGATCCAATGGTCACTTCCACTATCCTCCATCCACTGGCCACTCCACTATCACCGATTCACTGACCACTATCCTCGATCCAATGGCCACTTCACCTCCCTCGATCCAATGGCCACTTCCACTATCCTCGATCCAATGGCCACTTCCACTATCCTCGATCCACTTTCACTGATTCACTGACCACTATCCTCGATCCAATGGCCACTTCACTATCCTCGATCCAATGGCCACTTCCACTATCCTCGATCCAATGGCCACTCCAATTTCACTGACCTATCCTCGATCCAATGGCCACTACACTATCCTCGATCCAATGGCCACTACACTATGCTCGATCCAATGGCCACTACACTATCCTCGATACACTGGCCACTTCACTATCCTCGATCCAATGACCACTACACTATCCTCGATCCAATGGCCACTTCCAATATCCTCGATCCAATGGCCGCTTCCACTATCCTCGACCCACTGGCCACTTACACTATCCTCGATCCAATGGCGACTTCCACTATCCTTGATCCACTGTCCACTATCCTCGATCCACTGGCCACTTTACTAGCCTCGATCCACTGGCCACTACACTATCCTCGATCCAATGGCCACTACACTATCCTCGATAAACTGGCCACTTCACTAGCCTCGATCCAATGGCCACTACACTATTTTCGATCCAATGGCCACTTCCACTATCCTTGATCCACTGTCCACTATCCTCGATCCACTGGCCACTACACTATCCTCGATCCACTGGCCACTACACTATCCTCGATGCACTGGCCACTACACTATCCTCGATCCACTGGCCACTACACTATCCTCGATCCACTGGCCACTACACTATCCTTGATCCACTGGCCACTACACTATCCTCGATCCAATGGCCACTTCAGCTATCCTCCATCCACCCGCCAATCCACTTTCACCGATTCACTGACCACTATCCTCGATCCAATGGCCACTACACTATCCTTGATCCACTGGCGACTACACTATCCTCGATCCACTGGCCACTTCACTATCCTCGATCCACTGGCCACTTCACTATCCTCGATCCAATGGCCACTACACTATCCTCGATCCAATGGCCACTTCCACTCTCATCGATCCACTGTCCACTATCCTCGATCCATTGGCCACTTCACTATCCTCGATTCACTGGCCACTACACTATCCTCGATCCACTGGCCACTACACTATCCTCGATCCAATGGCCACTTCCGCTATCCTCCATCCACCCGCCAATCCACTTTCACCGATTCACTGACCACTATCCTCGATCCAATGGCCACTACACTATCCTTGATCCACTGGCGACTACACTATCCTCGATCCACTGGCCACTTCACTATCCTCGATCCAATGGCCACTACACTATCCTCGATCCAATGGCCACTACACTACCCTCGATCCAATCGCCACTACACTATCCTCGATCCACTGGCCACTACTGTATTCTTGATCCTATGACTACTTCCACGATCCTCGATCCAATGTCCACGTCCACTATCCTCGATCCAATGGCCACTTCGACTATCCCCGATCCAATGGCCACTTCGACTATCCTCGACCCACTGGCCACTTACACTATCCTCGATCCAATGGCCACGTCCACCCTCCCCGATCCAATGGCTACTTCACTATCCTCGTTCCACTGGCCACTACTGTATTCTTGATCCTATGGCCACTTCCACGATCCTCGATCCAATGGCCACGTCTACTATTTCTGATCCAATGGCCACTACACTATCCTCGATCCAATGGCCACTTCCACTATCCTCGACCCACTGGCCACTTCCACTATCCTCGATCCAATGGCCACTTCCAATATCCTCGATCCGATGGCCGCTTCCACTATCCTCGATCCAATGGCCACTTACACTATCCTCGATCCAATGGCCACTTACACTATCCTCGATCCAATGGCCACTTCACTATCCTCGATCCAATGGCCACTACACTATCTTCGATCCAATGTCCACTTCCACTATCCTCGATCCAATGGCCACTATCCTCGATCCAATGGCCACTACACTACCCTCGATCCAATGGCTACTTCACTATCCTCGATCCACTGGTCACTACTGTATTCTTGATCCTATGACCACGATCCTCGATCCAATGTCCACGTCCACTATCCTCGATCCAATGGCCACTTCGACTATCCCCGATCCAATGGCCACTTCGACTATCCTCGACCCACTGGCCACTTACACTATCCTCGATCCAATGGCCACGTCCACCCTCCCCGATCCAATGGCTACTTCACTATCCTCGATCCACTGGCCACTACTGTATTCTTGATCCTATGGCAACTTCCACGATCCTCGATCCAATGGCCACGTCTACTATTTCTGATCCAATGGCCACTACACTATCCTCGATCCAATGGCCACTTCCACTATCCTCGACCCACTGGCCACTTCCACTATCCTCGATCCAATGGCCACTTCCAATATCCTCGATCCGATGGCCGCTTCCACTATCCTCGATCCAATGGCCACTTACACTATCCTCGATCCAATGGCCACTTACACTATCCTCGATCCAATGGCCACTTACACTATCCTCGATCCAATGGCCACTTACACTATCCTCGATCCAATGGCCACTTACACTATCCTCGAACCAATGGCCACTTCACTATCCTCGATCCAATGGCCACTACACTATCCTCGATCCAATGGCCACTTCCACTATCCTCGATCCAATGGCCACTATCCTCGATCCAATGGCCACTACACTACCCTCGATCCAATGGCTACTTCACTATCCTCGATCCACTGGCCACTACTGTATTCTTGATCCTATGGCCACTTCCACGATCCTCGATCCAATGTCCACGTCCACTATCCTCGATCCAATGGCCACTTCGACTATCCCCGATCCAATGGCCACTTCCACTATCCTTGACCCACTGGCCACTTACACTATCCTCGATCCAATGGCTACTTCACTATCCTCGATCCACTGGCCACTACTGTATTCTTGATCCTATGGCCACTTCCACGATCCTCGATCCAATGGCCACGTCTACTATTTCTGATCCAATGGCCACTTACACTATCCTCGATCCAATGGCCACTTCCACTATCCTCTATCCAATGGCCACTTCCACTATCCTCCATCCACTGGCCATTTCCACTATCCTTCAACACACAATGAATGAACTTTGCCCCCACCCCGACATCCACCAGATCCAACCCAAGCTCAGATAACATCAAACACCTAGACTGACCAAACCTCTCACACACACCCACACATGGGCGCGCGTGAAACCTCCCCAATCTCTTGGGGACCCCTGGACCCACCTAGGGAGCCACAAATAAGTAATAATAATTGCCAGTCAGTAGCCCGTATGTGTGGCGGGGGGTAGAATACCTCCGCCATCTTCCGGCGAGAAGCTGCTAACCCTGGATAGCGTGGGAAGTTTGGCTCGTTTGCCGCGTTGATGCGCGCCAACCCTCCATGAGTAAGTGTCCCTTTGTTGCCCGCAGGGGGGAGCCGAAGACGTGGTACGGGGTTCCGGGGCCATTGGCGGAGATGTTCGAGAACTCGATGCGTAACTCGGCCCCGGAGCTGTTCGACGCCCAGCCAGACCTCCTCCACCAGCTGGTTACCATCATGAACCCCAACATCGTCATGAAAGGAGGTAAGTGTGGGGGGAGGGTCACCCGGGGGTCGTGTCTCTACCACGCTCTGCCTTCAGTGGATTATTTCCATGTCTGCTACCCCGCCTCATCGGATTATACCCATTTAGTGGCAGGTTTTCTTTTTGTGTCCGTTATCGGCCTCTCAGTCTGGGTCAGGCCCCCATTGGATTATATCCAGTTGTGCTGTGACCTCGCGAGTGGCGGTGTAGTATGGGCCAGCATGCTGCAGCTGACCTGTGGAAAATTGCGTGCCCTCCGAGCCTCAATATTTGCGGCTATATATTTTGAGCGCGTTTTTAGTTTATCTTCGCCACTTTATTTTATGTAGTGTTAAGTTGTAACGATAGGTGCTTGCATGATGCGAGATGAACATGAAGGTGAATGATGATGATAATTGCAGGGGTGCCGATCGTGCGGACGGACCAGCACGCTGGTGAATTTGTGATCACCTTTCCCCGCTCTTACCACGCCGGCTTCAACCAGGGCTACAACTTCGCCGAGGCCGTCAACTTCTGCCCCCCAGATTGGGTGAGAAATGATATTTTGGGGGAAGGGGGGGGTGCTCCACACCGCACTTAGTAGTTTCCTCTTTTAGTAGCTCCCCCCCTCCTCTCTAACCACACTATTATTGAGTTTCTGTATTATTTGACCCATTAAAGGAGAATAAGGGAGTTTTTAAGCCCCATCGGGATCGCCGAGTCCCCCAAACCTATTCTAGGACCTCCTGATCATTGGATTATTATGCACAGGTGCCAGGCGTGGCATAGTCGCCTTCATGTGTGTGTGGAGGGAAAACATGTTGGTTTGTTGAATGCCATATGATGGGCCAAAAGCTCGCGCCTGTGCTCGGTGTGCGTCAATGCCCACTAGTTTCCTGGACCAGTGGCCCATATCTTGGTTTAGTTGTCTTATGCCCTGGGGTTCGATTCCGAGTGTGAACGGACACAAGCAGCACATGTAGACGTGTGACTACCGATTAGTGGACACGGTGTGCTTACTCCCGCACGGGAGGGATGTATAAATTTTACACAGGGTCCCACATAGCCAATCACTACACTTCTGTCTTTCCGGTTCCGTTTTCACAGCGTGACACGCACACACACACACACACACACACACCCCTCGAATCCTGTTGATGAGTAGCTCTATCCACCCCCCCCCCCCCCGCCCACGCCGGCGGTTGTCATAAGAGAGAGAATAAAAAAAATATCCTCCCAAACTTCATTCTCTTTCTTGTTTGTCTCGCATAGAGCAAGCATCGGCAACTTCCCCCTTTTTAAAGAGATTGACAAGACCCAGACCGACTGAACAGGGGGGTTATCGCGAACATCCCCCCTCCCCCTATCCGGTGATATATTCCCCCTCCCCCTATCCGGTGATATATTCCCCCTCCAATAATAATGGTACACTTGCAGCTGCCGATCGGGCGTGAGTGCGTGCTCCACTACAGCAACCTGAAGCGGTACTGCGTCTTCTCCCACGACGAGCTGGTCTGCAAGATGGCCTCCGTCCCTGATGAGTTGGACCTAACCGTCGCTGCCGCCACCTACCAGGACCTCCTCAAGATGGTAGAGCTCGAGAAGAAGATGAGGAAGAACCTCCTGCACTACGTGAGTTCCCCACCAGGGGAGGGAGGGGGGGGGCGCTGCCCTACGCGAGTTCACGACCCCTTTCTCGCCACATGGCCCCATAGTCTCTTTAGGGGAGGGGGGCTGGGTGACCTAGCTACAGCTACCATCTGAAGTGGGGGCGGTTCTTATCCCCAAGAGATGGGGATTTGTGGGGGGGCATCCAATTCTGATCACTTGCCGGAGGAAGGAGGCTACTGGTGTCGGCGCGCATCAATGCCTCCCCAAACTGCCTACCTGTTATAACAAGGCCACGCCCACGCCTACGGGCGCTTCATAGTGATGGGGGATGATGTGCTGGAAGCATGTCGTTCAGACCTTTTTGGAAGACCCCCCCCCCTTCCCCCATATTCACCGTCTTACCCACCACAGTCACTTCCTACTCACTACAGACGCCTCTTAAATACCATAAATACCTCATACTATAGGAGCCTCTTAAACAGTAGACCCTTTAACACCATAGACGCTTCTGGAATACCATAGGCGCTTCTTGAACACCATAGACCCTTCATAAACACTGTAGACACCATAACCACTCTTACCCACTATTTACTCACCCGGGAAGACACTGCTCTCCCTTCCCCCCTCCCGCTACCAATAAAAACTAGAGGAACCTAGTTTTCGAGACCTGCGGCTATACATCCTTTTGTTTGTTTATAGCTCCCTGGGAGCAGATGGGATCTCTGCTCCCTCCAACGGCTTGGGAGATAAGGGAGAAAGGCTTTCGTCCTTCCTACACCCTGTGCTGTATGAGGCCCCAAAGATATCTCCTTTGCATGATGCAGCTTCTTTCCCCTGTGCTTTAAATATGAGTAAAACAACTTGTCCATGGAGGTTCCCTCCCCATGGTCCGCCAGAGCATACCTTCCTGGTGTTGTCTTTCTTTCTCATTACTGATGTTATTTTAACTTACCGTATTGTTATTCAGGATTGAAGATATTTGTGTTTTGTGTGACAAACAAGAAGGGGAATGATAATAGTTAATAGAAGGGGGAGATGGGAAATGAAAATAATAATAATGTGTAAAAGAGGTGGATTGAAGATGCTTGCATTATGCGAGATGAACAAGAAAGGGAATGATAATAAGACTGAATAAAGAAAGATTGCAGATGTGCTATGATAGATGGACTAGAAGGAGAATGACAATAATAATAGTCAATAGAAGAAGAAGATAGTAGATGCTCACATTATTAGAGACAAAATGAAGGGTAGTGGGTGATAATGGTGAATAAAGAGAGATTGCAGATGCTTCTGTTATGTGCGACAAACTAGAAGGGAAATGATAATAATATTGTCTCCAGGGCATCACGAATGCGGAGCGGGAGATGTTCGAGCTCCTTCCAGACGACGAGCGTCAGTGCGAGTTCTGCAAGACCACCTGCTTTCTCTCTTCCATCACCTGCACCTGCACCCCGGACAAGCTGGTCTGCCTCCGCCACTACAAGCAGATGTGCGAGTGCTCAGGGCCCAATAAGACCCTGAGGTGAGTCGGGGCAAGGGTTTTGGATGCGGGGGGGGGGGAGCTTGAAGCCTGGTTACACTGTCGTTAAAAGTGGATGCATATTAGGGGGTCGGAGGCGAAATCTCTATAAAAAAGTTAAATTTTGTTATTTCACAATCTGATTGGAGTTTGAAATAGTCATTTTATCATTATGCTACCACCTCTACCATGCATACCATCCCCCCTACCCTCTGCATACCCACCCGCCAACCTAACCTAACTTAACAACCTAACCTAACCTAACTTAAAAGCTTAACCTAACTTAAATTAATTTATTCTAGATTAGGTCAGGTTAGGATAAAAAAAAACCTTGGCATGCCTCATTTTTACCAGAACCCCCAAAATATTTTGGAAATTTTATAGGCAAATAATGATAGAATAATGGTTAAAAAAAAATGGTATTCTGATAGACCCCCCCTCCCCAATTCTGTTGTATTCAGGAACTCAGAGAGGAAAGTTTAAATTATTACTAATCAAAGAAAATAATTAGGTTGGTCCAGTTTCCGACTATTTACTGCTATAATTAATAAAAGTATGTAAAATAAATAGCAAAAGCCATAATTGTGCATTCAGACAACCAACCTACATCCTGAACCACAGTAGTAGCTTGGTAGGGAAAGGTAGGAATTCTCGGTTCTCTGTGAATCAAATTAGATGAAAACTTTTCCCAGCTACTCTGCACAACATGGGAGCAGTAATGTTATGTTGTCATTTTGTTGTCTTACGTCTTCAATTATTATTTCAAATTTGTTATTCTGGGGGTCAACCACATTAATAGCCTTTGAATGACATATTTGGGAGAAAATGAAGGATGATTATACACATTCAGTATACTTTGTGTATATATTTAACAGAAAACCATAATTATAATACACGATGGATGGACATAATGAATTATTGAGCCACATGAGGGCCATTTCGGCAGATGACCTCAAAAGCCCCAATGGAATCGGTCAATTTCCTAATAGTAGCAGGTTGGAACTGCCTCTGCTGCAGCTTTGATGGTCGCCCATAAGACTTCTTTAGACGAGTCCATCGCCATAAATTTGTTTAATGATGGACCACAAATTTTTGATTGGGTTGAGATCCAGAGGCTGGCAGTCACACCATCAACTTGTATGTTGTAAGAGCCTAGGAGAGCTTGGGTGGCCCTGGTAGAGTGGGAAAGAGCGTTGTTATGCATGAAAACTAGAGCCCTTAGAAGGGCCAACGGTATGTCATCTAGCCAGGGATCCAAGACCTCCTTCAAGAGATTGTAGTAGGCGGCTGCAGTCACTTTAACCCCATCTGGCACCCCGACTGGGGCCAACATGTGTGTATCCAATTATACCCGTCCACAACATGACTCCTCTCTGATGTTGACGTGGCAAACTTGTGACTCTCATCTTCGAAATAGACCCAACCGTCAGGTCCGTCAAGGGTCCCCTTGGTCTCCTCAGTGAAGAGAACGCAACTGATGTCCGACGCCGTGTACTTCCGGGCCCATTGAAGCCGCACAGTCTTGTGACAGGACGTTAAAGGAGGCAGTTTCAGGGGAGCTCGCACTGAAGCTATGGTCTCTAGGATACGGCCCTTTGGTGTTCTTGGGTACATCGAGACGACCAGCGGTGTTTGCTCGTTTGTCCGGGTTTCCCACCAAACTGGCGGCCAATATTCCTCAAATCCTTAGTTGTCATAGTCTTGGAGGTCCCCCGAATGGGGTCGCTTCTTCCTTAGAGAAGGGGTCCTTCAAAAATCCACATAGTGAACTAACTTCTCCGCCATAACATGAACAGAGGTGACTTCGGCACTTTCGTTAAGGAATAAAGACCTTTCTTCATCGTTGACGCCTCTGCGACTTCCCATTGTTCCTAAAGAAGATGGATGTTATTAGCGTGGTTCACCCCCAAAACGACAAATCTGAAATAAAAATTGAAAGACGTAACACAGCATAATGACAACATAACGTTAGTTTGTGCCATGTTGCGCAGACCAGCTGGGGAAAGTTTCATCAAAATTAATTTACAGAGAACTGATATAGCCTCACTTTACCTACCAAGCTATTAGCGTGGTTCAGGATGTAATTTCCAGCAACCAGGACTTCCTTATAGGTTGATTGATGTATTTGGATATTATTTATGTAGGAAAACTTCTAAAGCTTCTTTAATGGTGGAAGAATGCTGTAAAATTGTTACTCAAGTTGTGCCAAATATTTGGGAGCAATTTTCTCTTCCACATTATTGAGATTTTCATTCTAATTCAAATGTGAATAATAAAGTCTGGCAGCAAATTAAATATAGCTCTTTTAAGAAATGAGTTTTCAACAAATATTTGAAGCATTTAACGAAATGGTTGAGTATGTGCGGCTTATGTTGAGAAACAAATAAGTAGAACAGATTGTGCATGTGATATTTGAATACATATGTTGAGTATGAATGTTTTGTTTGGCAGAATAAAAGGAACAAACCAGTTATGACCCATAAAAAGAACTGGATAGAGAAGGGAAACAGAAATGGTAGCAAACATGGGTCTAGCTATGAAAGAGTCAACAAGACCCACTTGAATACACTTGTGATCCTTGTAATATTTGGCCCTTGTAATCCTTTATCTTTATAATCTGTGGCCCTTGTAATCCTTTATCTTTATAATCTTTAGGCCCTTGTAATCCTTTATCTTTATAATCTTTGGCCCTTGTAATCCTTTATCTTTATAATCTTTGACCCTTTTAATCCTTTATCTTTATAATCTTTGACCCTTGTAATCCTTTATCTTTATAATCTTTGACCCTTGTAATCCTTTATCTTTATAATCTTTGACCCTTTTAATCCTTTATCTTTATAATCTTTGACCCTTGTAATCCTTTATCTTTATAATCTTTGACCCTTTTAATCCTTTATCTTTATAATCTTTGACCCTTGTAATCCTTTATCTTTATAATCTTTGACCCTTGTAATCCTTTATCTTTATAATCTTTGACCCTTGTAATCCTTTATCTTTATAATCTTTGACCCTTGTAATCCTTTATCTTTATAATCTTTGGCCCTTGTAATCCTTTATCTTTATAATATGTGGCCCTTGTAATCCTTTATCTTTATAATCTTTAGGCCCTTGTAATCCTTTATCTTTATAATCTGTGGCCCTTGTAATCCTTTATCTTTATAATCTTTAGGCCCTTGTAATCCTTTATCTTTATAATCTTTGGCCCTTGTAATCCTTTATCTTTATAATCTTTGACCCTTGTAATCCTTTATCTTTATAATCTTTGACCCTTGTAATCCTTTATCTTTATAATCTGTGGCCCTTGTAATCCTTTATCTTTATAATCTTTAGGCCCTTGTAATCCTTTATCTTTATAATCTTTGGCCCTTGTAATCCTTTATCTTTATAATCGTTGACCCTTTTAATCCTTTATCTTTATAATCTTTGACCCTTGTAATCCTTTATCTTTATAATCTTTGACCCTTGTAATCCTTTATCTTTATAATCTTTGGCCCTTGTAATCCTTTATCTTTATAATCTTTGACCCTTGTAATCCTTTATCTTTATAATCTTTGACCCTTGTAATCCTTTATCTTTATAATCTTTGACCCTTGTAATCCTTTATCTTTATAATCTTTGACCCTTGTAATCCTTTATCTTTATAATCTTTGACCCTTGTAATCTTTTATCTTTATAATCTTTGACCCTTTTAATCCTTTATCTTTATAATCTTTGACCCTTTTAATCCTTTATCTTTATAATCTTTGACCCTTGTAATCTTCGACCCCTATATAATCGTTGGTTTTTGTGGTCCTCGACTCGCTTAGTACTCCTCAAACTCTTATAATAATCGTGGTTTGTCGGTGTACCCTGCGGACGGTCCCCCCCTCCCCTTGCCCCGTATCTTAATCCCCTCCCTCCCCCCCAGGTACCGCTTCACACTGGACGAGCTCCCGCCGATGCTGCTGAAGCTGAAGGGGCGGGCCGAGTCCTTCGACAACTGGGCCGCCAAGGTCAAGGACGCCCTCGAAGCCAAGGTCGAGGACAAGCTCGGTAAGGCTGACGTTTACTTAAACCAACGGCGGGCATCGCCCCATCCCCTCCCGGGGGTAAATTGTAGATGCATAGCCGCAGATCTTCTTGCGGGTTTTGGTTCCTGTAGGGGGGCACGCCCCAACCAGTCTCTTAAGCGCTCAAGATGTCTTCTTTCCACACTCTCTCCCCTCCACCGCTTTATAAAACTGAGTATTTATGCTCTCGATGGTTTCCGTTTGTTATTTTCCAAATGGTAAGAGAAATGGTATCGTCTTGGTCGGATGAATGTGATGGTTGCAGGTAACCAAGAGAGGGTTGAGGATTTGGTGAGTTCTGAAAGGATAAAAAGTATTGGTCGAGACGAATATGGCCTCTAAGCTTGGTTGGATAAGTTTGGTGTGGCTGCAGATGATGTGAAGTAGCCCTAAAGGTGCTGGGTTGCCATGACGAAACGCCTCGGTTCTTTCTGAGTTGCCACGACGAAACGCCTCGGTTCTTTCTGGGTTGCCATGACGAAACGCCTCGGTTCTTTCTGGGTTGCCATGATGAAACGCCTCGGTTCTTTCTGGGGGTTGCCATGATGAAACGCCTCGGTTCTTTCTGGGTTGCCATGACGAAACGCCTCGGTTCTTTCTGGGTTGCCATGACGAAACGCCTCGGTTCTTTCTGAGTTGCCACGACGAAACGCCTCGGTTCTTTCTGAGTTGCCACGACGAAACGCCTCGGTTCTTTCTGAGTTGCCACGACGAAACGCCTCGGTTCTTTCTGGGTTGCCATGACGAAACGCCTCGGTTCTTTCTGGGTTGCCATGACGAAACGCCTCGGTTCTTTCTGGGTTGCCATGACGAAACGCCTCGGTTCTTTCTGGGTTGCCATGACGAAACGCCTCGGTTCTTTCTGGGTTGCCATGACGAAACGCCTCGGTTCTTTCTGGGTTGCCATGACGAAACGCCTCGGTTCTTTCTGGGTTGCCATGACGAAACGCCTCGGTTCTTTCTGGGTTGCCATGACGAAACGCCTCGGTTCTTTCTGGGTTGCCATGACGAAATGCGTCAGTTCTTTCAGGGTTGCCATGACGAAACGCCTCGGTTCTTTCAGGGTTGCCATGACGAAGCGCCTCAGTTCTTTCTGGGTTGCCATGACGAAACGCCTCGGTTCTTTCAGGGTTGCCATGACGAAACGCCTCGGTTCTTTCTGGGTTGCCATGACAACAAATATATCTAGGGCCGTTTAGGAGTGGGTCATGATGTGTAGTAGATCTAGGCGAATGACTGTGTGATCTTTTTTCCCTCCCTATATATCGACTAATATTAAAGAATTGCGTGCCCTCCTGTCCCCAATGGAGCAGTTGCCTGCTCTCCCTGCCCCAATGCCTGGTGGAAGATCCGCAGCTATATATCTCCCCCCCCCCACATTTTATATCCCTCTATCTTCACCCGTCCGTCCTTTACACAATTCTCCCCTTACTTTCCGTGGGTGATAGCCTCGTTGGTTTGAGTTTAACCCTCCCCCTTCACACCTATTTGGTCCCACTCGAGAATTGAATCTAGGGAGAGTAGTTGTGCCATATCCACTTGGAGGTGGTTAGCCACTATATTCTTGCGTTCCAGGGGTGGGGTGAGGGGGTGTGGGGTGGCTAGAGTTTAAAAAAACAAAACAGCCTCGTCTGCTGTGGCGGTAGTGACAAGTATATAATAATAGTGTGTGTGCGTGTGCGTGCAGCCTGGTGGTGTATGAGGTGTGTTTGGAGCCTTCTACCCTTTGATGGACCCTGACTCGACATTACAGTACAGAGCGCCCCATCGGCCCGAGGATGACTGAATTTTAAATGAGCAGTATTGTTGTACCCTTTGCCTCTTCTCAAATTACCTTTCTCCTTTTCCCCCAGAACTGAGTGAGCTTCGGGATTTGGTGGAAGAGGCAGAGAGTCAGAAGTTCCCGGACAGCGAACTCCTCCAAACCCTCATCCAAGCTGTGGTGGAGGCGGACAAGTGCGCAACTGTCGCCGCGCATCTCGCCACCAAGAAGGTTCGAACGAGGTGAGACGCCCGTGTTTCGTAGCTCCGGGACCCGCTGAGGGATGGCAGGACCTACACCAAAATTAGTGTAAGGCGGGGGTCGAGTGCATTTAATTATTATAATGGGGTTAAGGGTGGTCTGATCAGTGTGGCCCTCGACTGGGCGCGTTCCAGGACCCGCGGGGCGTCGGAGGCCAAGACGAAGCTGACCCTCGAGGAGCTGCGCCTCTTCTACGAGCAGATAGAGTCCCTGGCCTGCATCATCCGGGAGGGGGAGGCGGTGCGGGACCTCCTGACGCGGGTGGACGCCTTCCGGGGGGAGGCCCGCCGAATCCTGGCCGGGGGGGCCCATGCGACCCCGGAGGACTCAGAGACCCTCGCCAAGCAGATGGAGGCCGGCCTCGCCCTCGACATTGACCTCCCCGAACTCCCCCAGCTCAAGCACAAACTCCAGCAGGTAAGCCTCCACTCAGCGGGGGCGGGGGTGTTGGTTGCTTGTCACGGGCATTGGGAGGATTGCGTGCCCTCCCAGCCCCAAACAATCAAGGGGGGGGGGGATCGTGTCGAAATTGTCATCCTCGACGTGCCCCAAACACGACCTATTTGGGAGTTTTGCCCTCATGCTTCATATAGGCCCTTGGTTGTGCGCCCTTCTGGCCCCAGCAGGGAAAGTGTTCCATTGAGGGGGAGGTAGAGAAGGTTTGGGAGAGTTGCGTGCGCCCACAACTCCCATTTGTTATGAACCTTCTTGGGTGGATTTGCCCTCGTTGGTTTTTGCTTCTCGGTAAATGATGGTACCCAGCGAGTGGTAGTAAGAGTAATAATACCTTGCAAGGAGTAATAATATAAAGGCAAAGAATAGAAGCATGGAAAGGAGTAATAGTACTGTGTGGTTGTAGGTAGAGTAGATAGTAATATTAAAGTGAATAATAGGATGGTGTAGTTGCAAGGGAGAGCGGGTAGTAGTAGTAATACCTTGCATGAATAATAATGGTAATGTGTAGTTACAGGGGAGGTGGGGGGGGGAAGTAATTATACATTCAAAGGTGTGATAATACTACTACTGCGCAGTTGCAGGTGAAGTGGGAGTAGTAATATCTTGCAAGATGTACCTAATAATAATAGTAATGTGTGGCTGATAGTATTAATACCTTGCTAGGTTAAGTAATAATAATAATACCTCGCAAAGAGAAATACTACTACTACTAATAATGCAGTAAATAGGGTGTGATACTACTGTGTGGTTACAGGTGAAGTGGCTGGAGGAGGTGGAAGAACGTCTGGAGGAGGAGGACGAGGAACGGCTGACGGTGGAGGCGATCCGGAAGCTGCTGGAGGAGGGGCTGGGGCTGGCGCCGTCCCCGCGGGTGGAGCGGCTCCTCGCCGACCTCCAGACGGTGCTGACGAAGGCTGAGCGCTGGGACGAGAGGGCGGGGCGTGCCCTGGCCGCTGGGCTCGGGACCCCGGACGCCGAAGCCCTCCTCGCCGACGCCCGAGCCATCCACGCCCACCTGCCCGCCATGACCTCCCTCAAGGAGGCTATCAAGAGGGCCAAAGAGTGGACCGCCAAGGTGGAGGCCCTCAAGGTCAGTCCGCGATGACCCGCGCTCACCAATCATATGATGTTAGCCTATACTGTTTCGATGGCCTCATATGATGGGCGCTGACCACATTTTTTATGTTGGACCCTAGTGATATTGTGTGAATTGATGTGCGCTGACTACGGTTCGGTTTGATATACCCCTGGGGTGTCGGGTTTGGGGCGGTTTGGGAAAAGTGTTGTTTTATGGGTACTTCTTTGGGTATGGTAGTGCAGAAGTATCCATCGGCTTTGTTTTGGCTATTGTGTAGGGAGTGAATGTGAGATTGGGTTGCCTAGGGAACATTCATTGATTGGAATGTGGTTTTGGTGTTGCTTACCCCGTAAGGGGCACCGCGATTTGCCTTCCTGGCCGACGTTTTGACGGGATTCGGCGCCCCGTCCGGCCCCAGCTTAGCCTCTTCTCCTTTCTGACAGCCTGCCTTTTTACCCTACTTCCTCACTCCCTACAACCTCTCCCACAACTTTCTCTGGTCGGCCTTTAATTTCACAGGGTAGACACCGACCAGCTTCCTCTCACCCGACTATCCCGGATTGTGGCTGAGAGGGGGAGGGGACAACGTTTCCTCAGCTCTGAGCTCCGGTCTGGGGTGGTGGGTTTTTAACAACCTGCTTCATCCCCATCCATACCTCCCTCACATCCCCTTTCTTTCTCCTTTCAATCTCTATCCATTTTACGCCGAGCCCAAGGTGGAGCCGCTATGCTGATGGGCTGACGAGCCACTGGGCGGGAGGAGTGGCGCCAAATGACGGCAGCTGGCTCTGCCGCCCCTGGGCTTTTATTGGGCCATGTCCCAGGAAGATTTCGGTAGCGACCCCTTCCCATTTTTACTCTCGTTCCACTACCCTGGCCCGATAGAGGTGGCACTTTCGCAGGGTGGACTGGGCTGCCTATAATACCGATACCGCCTGCCCTCAATACCGATACCGCCTGCCCTGCCCTGCCTATAATACCGATATGGCCTGCCCTCAATACCGATACGGCCTGCTCTCATAGTGTACAGGACTTTCTCACGGTCGATGAGGCCCTAGCCCATCCGCACGTCTCGATATTCAAGGCGGCTGCTTCCTCTATCGCCCAGTATTCTAGCACAGTCCTCCCTCGGGTGGTCCCCTGAGTGTATTGAAGCAGTTCGCGGTAAGAAGGGTGCAATTTGACGATGCCTCCACACCCGTCTCCCCCAACATAAGGTCCAATTTAAAGATGCCAGAGCAGTGCTCCGTCACTGTCTCCAAGGTACCAAAATCTCATAGTCCTTCCC
The DNA here is from genome assembly GCA_963969495.1 of Ceratothoa steindachneri. Lineage (NCBI taxonomy): Eukaryota > Metazoa > Arthropoda > Malacostraca > Isopoda > Cymothoidae > Ceratothoa > Ceratothoa steindachneri. The sequence goes on along the minus strand of OZ018333.1, from coordinate 4,179,782 downwards.
TGACGTCTGTTGCCGGTAAATCTGCTCCATCGCCCCCACCTGTCCTTAGAGATGGTCATTCTCTCTTGTTCCAAGGAGTGGTTGCTGAGAGGTTAGCCCTCCAATTCTCTCCCCTTTCTCACCCAAAAGTGACGATTATTACAATTCTGCATAGGAGAACTGAAACACGCCTTTGCTTATAACAAGCCACCGACTCTGGCCCCGATGGAATCCTGTACTACTTCCTCGAACACCGCATCGGCGCTTCACTTCCTTTAAGATCTTTATAATCGGATCTGGATTGAGAGCAGTTTAGCCTCTGCCTGGTGCAAGGCTATCGCAGCGCGTCCTCAAGTCTGACTACAATTCTTACAAAGTCTCATCTTACCGTCCCATAACCATGATTTGCTGTTCATGCAAGATCATGGAGAGATTGGTGACCTCGCCTCTGTAGTTGCATGCCGAATCCCTTCCCCTTTTCCTTTACTGCCAATTTCGCAGTGTTCTCTACCCCCTTTCCTTTAGCCACGACGTCTAAGAGGTATTCCCAACCTCACACTGGCTGCATCTGTGACATCCCCCAACCCTATGACACTACCCGCCGCTCCCCTATCACCTCGAGTCTGCCTTCTGCACGCCTTCTCTCGTGTTTCTCCTACTCCAGGCTCTTTCTGCAGGAAGAGCGCGCTCTTCTTTGTGATGAACACTCGATCTCCTCCCACCCCCGTTCCATTCATTAGCAGCTGACGACCTGGTGATTTACTAGTGCAGGAGATCTCGTTGCACGGTCGCCAGGCAAGTCCAAGTGGCCATTACTTGGCCAGCCCTGAAGGGATTCTCTTTCTCCCCTCACAAATCTCCCTGCGTTCTCTTCCGCCCCCAGGCGCTACCGACATGACGCCCTACTATTGTTTATGTCTGGGGTCCCCATACCGGCGAAGCAGTCTGTGAGGTTCCTCGGTCTCATCTTCGACCTTAAGCCTTCATGGAAGCTCCACTTCTCCTTCCTCGTTGCCGCCACCCCGTCCACTCTCACCCTCCTAAGCAATCTGTCCCACACTACATAGGGCGCCGACCGCCCATTTTACTCCGCCTCTACACTTGGCTGGTCCAGTCCAAAGTGGACTTTGGCTGCGCGCTGGATGCCGCCGCATCTTCCTTGACCCAATTTTAAACCAGGGCCTTCGTCTGCCCTCAGATGCTTTCCCTCCCTTAGCGACCAGGCGTGCCTTCCTCTACAGGTATCGTCTGCCCACAGATGCTTCCCCTCTCTTAGCGACCAGGCGTGCCTTCCTCTACAGGTATCGTCTGCCCTCAGATGCTTTCTCTCCCTCAGCGACCAGGCGTGCCTTCCTCTACAGGTATCGTCTGCCCTCAGATGCATACCCCTCCCTTAGCGACCAGGCGTGCCTTCCTCTACAGGTATCGTCTGCCCTCAGATGCATACCCCTCCCTTAGCGACCAGGCGTGCCTTCCTCTACAGGTATCGTCTGCCATCAGATGCATACCCCTCCCTTAGCGACCAGGCGTGCCTTCCTCTACAGGTATCGTCTGCCCTCAGATGCATACCCCTCCTTTAGCGACCAGGCGTTCCTTCCTCTACAGGTATCGTCTGCCCTCAGATGCATACCCCTCCCTTAGCGACCAGGCGTGCCTTCCTCTACAGGTATCGTCTGCCCTCAGATGCATACCCCTCCCTTAGCGACCAGGCGTGCCTTCCTCTACAGGTATCGTCTGCCCTCAGATGCATACCCCTCCCTTAGCGACCAGGCGTTCCTTCTACAGGTATCGTCTGCCCTCAGATGCTTTCCCTCCCTTAGCGACCAGGCGTGCCTTCCTCTACAGGTATCGTCTGCCCTCAGATGCTTTCCCCCCCTTAGCGACCAGGCGTGCCTTCCTCTACAGGTATCGTCTGCCCTCAGATGCTTTCTCTCCCTTAGCGACCAGGCGTGCCTTCCTCTACAGGTATCGTCTGCCCTCAGATGCTTTCTCTCCCTTAGCGACCAGGCGTGCCTTCCTCTACAGGTATCGTCTGCCCTCAGATGCTTTCTCTCCCTCAGCGACCAGGCGTGCCTTCCTCTACAGGTATCGTCTGCCCTCAGATGCATACCCCTCCCTTAGCGACCAGGCGTGCCTTCCTCTACAGGTATCGTCTGCCCTCAGATGCTTTCCCTCCCTTAGCGACCAGGCGTGCCTCCCTCTACAGGTATCGTCTGCCCTCAGATGCTTTCTCTTCCTTAGCGACCAGGCGTGCCTTCCTCTACAGCTATCGTCTGCCCTCAGATGCTTTCCCTCCCTTAGCGACCAGGCGTGCCTTCCTCTACAGGTATCGTCTGCCCGCAGATGCTTTCCCCCCCTTAGCGACCTGGCGTGCCTTCCTCTACAGGTATCGTCTGCCCTCAGATGCTTTCTCTCCCTTAGCGACCAGGCGTGCCTTCCTCTACAGGTATCGTCTGCCCTCAGATGCTTTCCCCCCCCTTAGCGACCAGGCGTGCCTTCCTCTACAGGTATCGTCTGCCCGCAGATGCTTTCCCTCCCTTAGCGACCAGGCGTGCCTTCCTCTACAGATATGGATGCCCGCGTCCCCAAGGTGTGCGCTCCTCGCTCCACTGATGAGCACTGGCACCCCCCATAGAAGGTGGCACCACTCTTCTTCACTCCCGTGGCCCCTACTTATCAAATCTCTCGTGTCGTCCTTTGTGGATGATGGCCCCACACAAGGCTGCAAACCCCCTCATATCAACTGGCAAGTGCCTAAAGCCCATTTGGGCTTTCGGGTCACGAGTTCCTTGGCCATGCAACCTCTGACGCACGGCCATCTTCAGAGATGATTCCCACTCCCTCCAGAGACGGTGCCTGGTTACTCCTCTTGCTTCCGATTGTTCTTCATACTCGGTGGAGTTGTGCTTTGCATATCTATTCTCTTCCACAGAATTTGTTGTATTCACGGATTCCCCAAATGCCCTATGCCACTACTCTCCCCTCCACCTTCTGATCAATGAGATCTGGCAGCTCTTACACGAGCCTTTGGTCTTTTTCGATAAATTGTTACCATTTTCTGGGCTCCTTCTCATGTTGGGAAGGAGGGGGAGGTGGAGCCGATAAGCAAGTTGGAGGTCAGCCTCTGCTTCAGCACGACCACTCCCCGTACCCATTAACCACCTTACACACATGAAGAACACCCTTAATTCACAGGGGCTTGCCTCCTGGCAAACTCTGACCCTCACCAAACTCTGGATTAATCCACTCATCAGCTACCTGGCCTCATTCTTCCACCGCTCCCATCATAAAGTGGTGTTACCCCCCCTCCTCCCCCATCCACCTGTGTCATGCCAGGCTAACCCTCAGTTACCTTATGTCCCAACTTGCAACCCCTTTCGTACTCAGTGTATCCCACATATCCAGTTCTCCCTGTACTCTATTCCCCATCGCCTCTTTTCTTATATTGTACCACCAATCTGAACATTTATGTCTAATCTTGGCCAAAAGACCACCGATTCTTTGCAAATGATCCCCTTTTCCCTTCCCCACTGCCACCTGTCACATCCTTATAATGTCTCTCTTTTGTCCTCTCAACCTCCTCCCTACATCTCCCTTTCTTTTTCCTAATTCCACTCTTTTGCTGAGTGGGAGAAGACGCATGTGCGTAATTCGGAGGCCAACCACCTTCACATTAAAAAAAAAAATGCCTGTGGTTCGGAGCCCACGTTAAATCAGTAGGTCCTCTACATAGAAACGCCCATGAAGTTATTTTTAACACAAGACATCTCCCAGTTTCCCACAAAATGGAAGTGTTGTGCATCCGATGTGAAAAGTGACTGGATGGAGTCCCGATTTGGGCCACCTTCACAACGATGACGATACCCGGTAGATCCCCTGTGGTTTGGAGCCCACGTTAATAAGTAGGTCCACTATACAGTAATAAAAGTAATCTGAAATGAGTGCAGACTGGGGTGAAATTCTTAGATCACGAACTGTCTGAGTGAGGATAGTGGTGTCATCTGCTAGTTGTAGCGGTGTGGTTGTTATGGAGGGGGCGGGGGTGATTTTAACCACGGTCTAGACCGTGACATCAAGTCTGACCGCCTGTCTCAGTGGGGATCCGAACGATAGGTGCACTACAGAGCGTCCGCCACGGTGTCGAATCGTGTCCCCATCCAGCCACTAAACATACCCAATGGGCAATAGTGGAAAGTTGGGGCCCGAAAGAGGTCCCCAGAAGGGGTGCATTTGCGGGTTCCTTAGTGACCATCTCCTCTTCCAGGACGCTGAACACGCCCCCCTCCTCGAGACGGTCGAGTCCTTGGTGACGAAGGGGAAGCCCATCCCTCTCAAGTTGGAGCAGTTGGTCATCCTCGAGGAGAACGTGGCTGAGGCCCACACGTGGCTCGAGAAGACGGCCAAGACATTCCTCAAGAAGACGTCGCACCTCACACTTCTCGAGGTTAGTTCGAGGGGGACCCCAGGTGGGCTTGATGAGTTGAAGGATTGTCCACTTCCTCTAGGGTTGGCTTAATGGATTTGATGGAAAACTAGAACCCAAGGGTGAGCTTAATGGGTTCAAGGGAGACCACAACCCCAGAAGGGTATTCTTGATGGTTTCTAGGATTTGATTTGATGGAGATTCCACCCCAAGGGGGAGCTTAATGGGTTCAAGGGGGAGATTAATGACTTCAAGGGTAAGCTTAATGGGTTTGATATACACTACACCTCAGAATGTGTTAGAGGACGATCCTACCCCATGTAAGTTTGAGGAGGATCACATCCCCAAGTTTGAGCTTAACGGGTTTGAGGGGCGCACCACTCTAAGGGTCAGTTTAATTGGGTTCAAGGGGGACCCCACCCCAAGGGTCGGTTTAATGGAGTTCGAGGGAGACCCCACCACAATGGTCGGTTTAATGGGGTTCTAGGGGGACTCTAGACCCAGATGAGATGGGTTCTCGGTGGATTTTACACCTGGGGTGGGGGGGGGTAATTTGTTAGCACCCTGGGGAAGATTTGGGGTTGGTTGGACGTTTGTTCACTTTCTCTCAGCTTGTTCTGGACGTGTTTATAACGCCCCTCCCCCACAACTCTTGTGCATGGGCAATTATGCTGCAGCTGACATCTGGAGGATTGTGTGCCCTCCTAGCCTTAATACCTGAAGGAGGATTAGCGCCTCTATCTCTCACACATTTTCCCTTCCATGTTTGCCACTTCACAGGGCTTTGTGGTGTGTCGAAGATGCCCTTGTTGTTGTTTTTGATAAAACATGTAATTTTAGTTTTGTTTTGACCCCCTGAGGGGATTTCTCCGTTTGGGCTCTACTGATTACCGTGCACTCCGAACCAATGGTGTGGCATCTTCTATAGATGAAGTCTACCTGAATTGCCACTCCATCCTGCCTCTCATTATGCCGCAACCCATTAATAATAAAGAAATTCATAATAATGGTCAATTGTCTTTCTATAGGGTCTTTCAATAAGGTCGCTCGATGTTTAAATGTAAATAAGACGAGTTGTGTGTGAAAGATACACTTAATTTATTTGAGAGTACATTTTATGGCATTGTGTGGAATATGACGTCGTTCAAATGTCCGCAGCGGCTTCGCTTGGTGGAACGTATTCGGGAGGCCCAATTTTCGATGACTTGGTCGCATAAATCTGGCTGAATTTGCTGGATGGTGTTCGTTATGTTGACTTTGACGACATCAACTGTTTGCGGATTATTCGCATAGACCTGCGATTTAAGGTAGCCCCAAAGAAAGTAGTCTAATGGCGTTAAATCGCATGATCTCGGTGGCCAGTTGACGTCGCCGCCGCGCGAGATGACCTTGCCCTGAAATCGCTGGTGCAAAATGTCTATCGTAGCGTGCGCAGTGTGGCACGTAGCGCCGTCCTGTTGGAACTACATGTCGTCAGTATCCATATAATCCAGTTGAGGCCACAAGAAGTTGCTTATCATCGATCTGTAGGTCTCGCCGTTGACGGTTATGGCAATCCCATCTTCGTTCTCAAAAAAATACGGACCGATGATTCCGTTAGACGAAAGTCCACACCAAACAGTGACTTTGTTGGGATGCAATTGGTGCTGGTGTATCTTATGTTGATTGTTTTCGTCCCAAATCCGACAATTTTGCTTGTTCACATATCCATTCATCCAAAAATGGGCCTCGTCGCTGAAGATGATTTTTGGGGGGAAATTTGGGGCAACTTCCAACTGCTCTAGAGCCCAATCAGCGAACACACGGTCGTTTACCTTAAATTCCTGGGTAAGTTGGATTTTGTACGTGTGCAGACCCAAGTCTCTACGCATAATTCGGCAAACTGAAGTGGCAGAAAGGCCAAGTTCTTGTGAACGACGAGAAATTGACTGCCTCGGATTTTCCTGTACACTCTCTTTTACGGCAGCGATGTTTTTAGCAGACCTTGCGTTTCGGTGACGTACGGGTGTTGGCTGATTGTTGATCGACCCTTTTGCCTCGAAGGTGGCCACCAAGCGTCGAATGGTGGCCAATCGAACATGACGATTGTGGCGAGGATAGAAATCACGTAATGCGTGGAACGTTTGTCGAACGGAGCATTGATTTTGATAATAACATTTGATGATTTGCACACGCTGTTACACGCTATAACCTTCGATCGTGATTTGCCAAGTACTACTGAACAATTCACAGTGAGGTTGCCAGATGTCCCTTTAACGACATGGCCACTATCGCCTGACAAAGCTCGAGCGTCCTTGTTGAAAGACCCTTTATAATAACAGGAATGGGGTTAGTAGGGCGATGATGAGTGTCCTCCACACTCGCGTCCCATCCTCCTGGGGAAGGTTCCTCTCTCATCCGCGGACCATCACGGGACTGTATCCACGGTCCAACTGGTACAGTTCTTTTCAGGTCTGTTGGATACATTCACTCGCTCGCTTGGGATGGGGAGCGTGCCCCAGGCGTGCCCCAGATGCCCTGTGGAGGGGGCTCATCATGTTGCCCACAGGAGCAGATGGCATATCTGCCCACCCCCCCGACCGCTTGGGGGATTAAGGGAGAAAGCCTTTGATCTTACAGTCGTGGTTGTATGGCCCGTTAAAATTACCCTCAATTAAGTGGGGCCGCGTCCCCTGTGAGAGGCTGACCTGAGGGGGATTTTATAGTCGCCCCTCCCCCCCTTCGGCTGGTAGTCCATGCAGCAAGTATGAAGTGGGAGTTCAATATTGCAGCTTAAGCCCACACTAGGATTGCATCCTAAGGGGTGTCCAATGGGGCTTTCTACCCCCCCCCCCTCCCCTCTCTCCTTATGGTATCAGAGTGGTATTGGTCGCGGTTGCTTGCAGGTGCTTCTGCCTCGGACGGACATCGGCGTCGTCTCAGGCAAGCGGAAGCGGGTGCGCAAGGACGAGCTCTCGCCGCAGCAGCAGCTCGCGCAGCTGCTCGACATCAGCGTCGAGGACACGGCCACACCCTCGTTGGTCGTCAAGGCGTACAAGGTGAGGGGAGATTTCGTGTCCTCCAGCACCCCCCACCCCCTATGGGCAGGTTGTTGATAGTGAGCATCCCATCCTCCTCCTCCCCTTCCTTCCAACTTTGCTACTCCACGAACCACTTTCGTAATTTTTGAATGGAATTGCCCTCGTTAGTTTTCGCTTAATTTTAGGCAATGATAGAATAATAATATTGAGGGGAATGATAAATATAGTGAATAAAAGGGTGGGATTGAAGAGAGATAGGAGAGACGATGGGAATAATAATAATGAATAAAAGAGGGTGATTGAACATGCTTGCATATGAGAGACAAATAAGAAGTAGAATGATGAATAAAAGAAGGATATTGCAGTTGCTTGCGTTATGCAAGACGAACATGAAGGGGAAAGATAATAATTATTGGCTCATCGCTACCTGCGAGACGAGTTAATGTTGACACTTTGGAGTATCTCTCCTTTGTATGTACTTGTCAGTTCGTACAACAGAACTCCTTCTCTCTAGGTTCACATTATGCCTTCCGAGCCCCCCTTCCCTATAAATATGGGGTCTCACCTAGTAAGTTTCGGCTCTGATGTCTTGAGACCACTGAGATAGCTGACATATGGAACGTTGGATGGGGAGGGGGCTACCCATACCAAGGACCATCTAACAGGTCTTGGCGGTCTATTTCTAACTGTCGGGTTCCCCCCCCCCTCCCCCTTCCTGGGTGTCCTTTTCTTTAACCCCCGTCTTCCTCTTACAGGAGTGCGAAGAGCGGGAGCTCGGGGCGATGCGAGCCATTCGCGTTCATAACAAGACCAAGGTTGATGACGTCACGACGTTGTTCTGTATTTGCCACAAGGCGGCGCACGGCGCCATGCTCGCCTGCTGCCTATGCTCTGATCAGTTCCACGGTGAGTGTCTTGCGGGGAGGGTTGTGGGAGTTCGACTCTCGTAGCCCTGTACTCAGGAACAGATTCGGGTATAGTGGACTCTTCCAGTTCTTGGAATGGCCTCGCACATTTATATATTGGTGTTGCTGCATGGTCTGACCCTTGGTGGGGAGGGTCTCGCTCGGACACCTGGCTATGCATTTTTGCTTTGGGTGTTTCTTAGTGTTTTGTTGTTTTTAATGTGGTAATATGGGCGACTATTTCCTTAGGTGGCAGTCGCCAGGGACACTGAAGAAAAGGACTCTAGGAGAGTTAGCAGTGTGAGTCCAAATGGCCGAGTTGATTCCGAGTCTAATCTCTTTAATGGCTGCTATAAACACGTCTATTTATGTGCTCTTCTTTCTTTTAGTGACGGCCATTAAATAGAAGAAAATATATTCAACTGATTTCTCCACACTGAGGTCTGCTTCAGTGGCGGATCCCAGGATAAAGGTTGAAGGGGTGGGGTGGGGGTAACATGAATTCGTCCCTCTGAGGAGTCTGGCAAAGGGCATTGAACATTAAAAATGGTTCTCTTACACACCATTGATAATGAATAGCAATATTTCACACAGGACTGAGCACTAACTCTATCATAACCGAATTTTCTTTTCACACATCAGAAAATCATGAATTCTAGTCTTTGGACGTCATTTAAAGCGCAATACTGAATTTAAGAATGATTTTTGAGAATTAACTGTATTTTAGACACGTATCATATAAGATACATTCAAACGCAATGATTTAAAAATAACTATATATATTTTATATTATTACATAACTCTTTCTGTATAGCAGAATACGCGTGTGGCTTAAAAAAAAAAAGAAATATAACTATAAAAGAGTGAAATTGGGTGTGGTGCTTCAGCCTCCTCTGCCTCCCGCTAGATCCGCGACTGGCTGGTTTGTATCAATGCTCCTAAACCTCCACGTGATCCCTCCCTCCCTCCTTCACTCGCGTTTATATCACACACACCCCCTCCCTCTCTGGGATATTTTCTTCAGGGGTTGTTCCCAGAGAGGCTCTGGCCTTCTCGTGGCGAGGGGGGTCAGCCCTGGACCCTCTAGGGGACCCATGGTGCTGCCAACAAGACTTTTAACATGGCCCTCTTTCTTTCCTCCCCTATTACGTTCTACCACTGCCCTTTATTTCCCCCTCTTTCTTCACCTATCGAGTGGTCCTTATGGATACCCGACTTCTGCTCGTCTTATGGATTGATTCCGAATTGTTCTTTCATGGAGGTGGAAAAGGCTGGGCATCTCCACCACCTTTGTCTACTGAATGCCCAAGGAGAAATTCATCATTGGCCTCTTTTCTCCATGCGTAGGAGAACTCGGGGAGCCTCTTAGGGTTATAAAGATGGTGTGGTGGATCCGTATCCATTCTCCAAGAGGAAATACCGGACGTAACTGATTGTATAGTTGCAGTAGTGCCGGGGCCTTGTAGGCCTCCATGGTGGGGAGCCCCGAGGGAGAGTGCGAAGTTTTTTTCTTTTTGCAATGGCTTGCCATAAACCAAAAAACCTCCCTTCTCGTAAGGGTTCTCATGCCAAACATTCCTTAGCTTCCCTTTCAGCCTTCCCTCACTTACTGGACCCCTATTCCAATGATTATCCTCGCTTTCTTGTCATTAATTCATTCGACATCCCACTTGCAAAAGTCGATGTGTTTGATGTCAATGAATCCTTTGAGTCCCGCTGTGGTGAACCCCGCCGGATGTGGTCAAGAGGAAGTGGTGATGTCGTAGTCGGGATGTCATCCCACTCTCAACACAACCTTGTGCGAAATCTATCTTCGATAGCTGAAATTCCAATAACTGTCTTGCCCCATCCGCGTCTGAATTTCGTCAAAGGTGTCGTCCGTTCAAACGAACTAAAGGACTACAACCCCACCCGCCTTCAGAGTAAGCTCAGTACCCAACGTGTCACACACGTACACAGGGTAACTAAAACATTAGGCTCCACTAGAGTCCCAACCGCCACACTGATTTTAACATCGAACGACAAAAACTGCCGCAGTATATTAAAGCTGGGTACCTTCGTGTCCCGGTAAGTCCCTACATCGAACTACCCAGACGCTGCTTCAATTGCAATCAATTTGGACATGTTGGTCGAGCTTGTCGGCACCCTCGCTCCTGCGTGAATTGTAGCTCTGACTACCATGGCCCCGAATGCACCAAAACGCCCCACTGTGCCAACTGCGGAGGTACCCACAGTGCTGCGTCGAAACTTTGCTCTATATTTGTATATGAAAAGGAAGTTCTCGCTTTGCGCGACTCCCTTCGTCTAGATATAAGAGAGGCCCGCCAGCGTGCCCGAGCACAAACCTCGCCACTCGGCCGGCTCTTCTCTGACGTTTTACGTGATGCTGGACGAAACCGACCATCATGCGCGAGTTCCGACCAGCCTCAAGCACTTCACCCTAGATCTACTCGCAGCGTCGAAAATATTCAGAATATGCAGTCGAAGCATCGCTCTCATAACAAGATAATTAATGTAGCCCCCCTCTCTCCAGCAGCTCTAGCTGGGAGAGACGCTTGAAGACATCAGGCGCTATTTGAAAGAATCCTCAACATCGACCAGTGAAGGTTCATCCACCCGGCCCTGAGACTCAAAGCCCAGTGGTAAGAGAAAGGATTCCTCACCTGGGTCATCGACCACCAATAAGCGGGCAGCCTCTGGAGCCGACTCGGCCGAACCCCGAGAATCTCCAATGGACTCCTCCCCTATGGTTGAACATTCTCTGCCCTTAAGTCCGTCTCGCCCTTCACAGGACGTAGGCCCCAGCCTGATCCAAACGATGACAGAAATACACCCAGCTCCACACACCTCGCTCAGATCACCTGTTCGTCCCGCTCACCCTTCAACCCAAGATCCGATGGAAGCAGGTTGATACTCCAACATCACCAATCGCAGGGGTTGGACCAACTCCTCAGACACCGAAAATACCCTCAACCCATGAATCCGGATCTACCGGCCGAAAATCCCTTCTTGATCTTCCTTTTCCGCCAGGTTGCGAGCCCGAATTACAATCAAGGGCCTCGGTCGGTTCTCCAAAACCCACGAAAAAAAACCTCAGTTACTACTCCATCTAGGATCTCTCCCCCTGCAAAAGCAGGATCCTCAAAATCAGCTCTCCGTCTCCCAAGCTCTTTGGGAAGAACCTCAAATACATTATCGGCCTCAAAAGAGAAAAAGATATCCACAGTGGTATCTAATCGTCACACATAATATCTTCCATTTTACAGTGGAATTGTCAAGGAGTTCTTCCAAAGTGGGAAGAACTCAAAGTTCTTTTGACGACTATCCACCCCGCTGTTATTTGTCTCCAGGAGAATAAACTCGGTATACGGCCCTTTCCGCTGGTACCCGGTTTTCTCACTTTCAACTCTATTGCTCCTGCTGGAAGCCCTTCTCATGGAGGGGTGTCAATCATGGTATCTTCATCCTACCATGTTTCTCTCATCTCCTTACATACTACCCTCCAAGCTGTTGCTGTGAGGGTTTTTCTTACTAAGCTTTTTACCGTTTGCTCTATTTACCTACCCCCTTGTTTATCATTGTCAAGATCCGACCTTTTAAAATTATAGACCAGTTGCCCTCCCCATTCTTATTACTAGGAGATTTTAACGCCCGTCACCCATACTGGGGTGACATCACTCGAAATGCCAAAGGCAGTGTTTTAGAGTCTCTTTTATTATCTGACCTTCTTTGTGTTTTAAATACTGGCGATTTTACCTCTTATCATGTCCAGACGGACTCTTTTAGCTGTGTTGACCTGTCTGTTTGTTCCCCTGATTGCTTCACGGAATTTCGATGGTCAATTCTCGACGATCTCCATGGGAGTGACCACTTCCCTATTGTCTTGTCGGCCCTTCAAGTTAGCCCTCATACAACCATGCCCCTTAAGTGGGACTTAGGCCATGCAGATTGGGAAGGTTTCCAAGAGGCGTCCTTCACAAATGCATCCTTGGGGACCTTCAATGGAGTGGACGCGGCAGTAAAATACTTTACATCGACTATCTACAATGCAGCAACACAGACCATCCCACGGAGGCGACCTGTCACGGGCCGCTCAACCGTGCCCTGGTGGACTTCGACGTGTGCAACAGCTATCAAAAATTACAAGTTAGCCCATGCCCGATTCCGAAAGAACCCAACTTTGTGCAACAAGGTCGACCGAAACCGAGCTCTTGCGCTTCGCCAAAGAACCCTTCGTCAAGCTCGCCGAAATTCATGGCGCAGATACGTTTCATCGATCTCCTCTATGACACCTACTGCTAAGATCTGGAAGAGGATTAATAAGATCAAAGGCCGTTATGCTAATCATCATACCCCCACACTCAACTTAGACGGTTCCTTGGAGAATGACGGCCTGGCGGTCAGCAATGCTTTTGCTGACCATTTCCGCGCCATCAGCAGTGTCAGCCGCTACGATAAGGCTTTTCAATCCTACAAATCAAAGGAAGAATCTCATTCTCTCAACTTCACAACAAAATCTAAGACTTCCGTATAACGCTCTATTCAGCATCCATGAGCTGCTTAGCGCTTTGTCCCTTTGCAGATCTACTTCCCCTGGCCTTGATGAGATCCATTTCGACATGATTCGGCACCTACATCCACACTCTACTCTCTTCCTGCTTGATTTGTACAACCTTATATGGGTGAAGGGTTTTTACCTGTCATCATGGCGCATTGGGATCATCCTTTCCTTTGTCAAACCGGTCAGGGACGGGTTGAATGCAGATCACTATCGCTATATAGCTCTCACCAGCTGTTTGAGTAAGTTGCTGGAAAAAATGATATTGGAGCGCCTAAACTGGTTCTTAGAAGCCAATCACCTTCTCTCCCCATTTCAATGTGGCTTCCTCAAAGGTCATAGTACCCTTGACCTACTAGTACGTTTCGAAGAATCGGTCCGGAAAGCTTTCTCATTAAAGCACCGAGTCCTGGACATAGTTTTCGATATTGAGAAAGCCTACGACACAACATGGAGATACGGCATCTTGAAGCAGTTATACGTCAGGGGGATGAGAGGCCTTTTACCTTCATTTATTCAAAGTTTTTTAGCATCTCGATCCTTCAAGGTACGTGTTGGAGACGCATACTCTGACCTGCAACCCCAAGAGGAGGGAGTTCTTCAGGGCAGTGTTTTAAGTGTCTTATGTTTTATAATTGCCATCAATGATATTATTTCGTCTCTCCCAGAGGGTGTATCGGCAACTCTGTTTGTCGATGATTTAGCACTATACTGTTCCTCACCTCGCCTTCCATCAGCAGCGCGTCGGCTACAACTCGCGGTCGATGCTGTATCCAAAAGAGCACAACTTAAGGAATTCCGCTTTTCCACGAACAAAACCAAAGCAATGTATTTTCACCGAGGCAGAGGAGTTCTTGTTCCGCCATCTATATCCCTACAAGGCGAAGAAATAGAGTTTGTCTCCGAGTTTCGGTTCCTTGGCGTAACTCTCGATCCAAAGTTATCCTGGATACCACACCTACGCCGACTTCGAACAGGCTGTCTGCGGGCTCTAGACATTTTGAAAGTCCTCTCACACACTTCGTGGGGCAGTGACCGACAAACATTGTGGACATTATACACAGCCCTCGTTCAATCCAAATTGGATTATGGCTGTCAAATTTACTCATCGGCTTCCCCTTCAGCCCTTAAAATGCTGAACCCCATTCGAAACCTTGGAGTTCGCCTTTCTAGTGGAGCCTTCCGTACTTCTCCTGTCAACAGCCTTTACTGCGAGAGTGGGGTACTTCCTTTGCCCTACCATAGACTTCAAATCTGCATGCGATACCTCTGCCGAGTACAGCAAGCCCCTGTATCAAAGGTCTACAGATGCCTGTATGCTGCCGAATCAACGGCGGCATATGATAAGTTGCCATCTTTACCCCGCCCTTTGAACCTTCGCATAGGAGATCATCTCTCTAACCTGGATGCTCCAAGGGTCCTTACCCTTCCATACTTACTGAACCCTAGGTGGCGTGCTCCTCTCCCCACAGTATGTACCAACATGTGGAGCCTGGAGAAGTCCTCCATGGACCCTCGCATCATTAAAAGCCTGTTCTTAGAGCATTCGATCTCCCACAAACAATGCTGCCCACTATACACGGATGGCTCTAAGTCGGACGGTTGCGTGGGCGCCGCAGCCATCTACCCAGGAGGAGAATTCCTAACTCTATCTTTGCCGCCAGCAGCATTCATTTTTACCTCTGAACTTTCAGCAATCCTTTTAGCCTTTAGACTCATCCAAATTTTACCTTTTAGTGATTTTGTCATTTTTTCCAACTCAAGGAGTGTCTTACAGTCAATTAGATCTTTTAATGCGTCCCATCCCCTGGTCACAGAAATTTGCAACTGGCTGATCCAAAATGCATCCCGATATAGAATTATTTTTTGCTGGGTCCCTGGGCATGTGGGGGTCCTGGGGAACGAGAAGGCTGATCGGCTGGCCCGCTCAGCACATTCTGCGTCCCCTGAGAACTCGGCTCTGCCTTTCAGGGACTACTTTCCTTCAATAAGAAAATATATTTTTCAACTGTGGCAGAATGAATGGGATCACTGTTCATCATCCAAACTATACAAAATAAAAAATTCTATTCACTCTTGGCCCCCGAGCAGTCATAGAATGCAGTCGTTGGAAGTAGCCTCTTTGCCGAGTTCGCATTGGCCACACGAGACTTACTCACGGCCATCTTGTTTCGGGTGATGCTCATATCAGCCCTTGCTGTCGTTTTTGCGGTGGGGACCAATCGGTTGCCCACCTTATATTGAATTGCACCCATTTCGACATTCTCCGGTTGTCCTATTTCCCGACTCTTTTAACTCTTCCTCAACACACCCGTCTTCGATTGATTTATATTGGCAGAGGAATCTTTTAACCAGTCATTTTTTACATTTTGGTCACAAATTGGTCTCCTCCTCCACCTTTCATAGATGATTTGCCTCGTTTCATCCTAGCGGCCATATAGAATCCACTTGGATTGGGCAGCAACCCACCGGTAACTTATCTTAAATCTTATATCACACACAACCCCTTGTCATAGCGAGGGGGGGGGGAGGGAAGGACTAGCCCCTGGGTGTAAGGCCCCAAGTCTCCCGGTTCCCTTCTCGCCCATTTGACGCATCTACCAACCATCACTTTCTCTCATTTAAACAATTTGTAACTTTTCATCAATTGGTTTGTGTGTAAGAGAGAGAGAGAGAGAGAGAGAGGACTGACAAGGGGAGAAGTGAATGATAAATATGCATGGAAGGGGGGGGGGGTGCTTGAAGCCCCTTGTATGCCTGGGAGCCCTGAAAGGAATGAGGGCTTTCGGCATGGGACGAATAGAGTGTAGTGAGACGTGAGGATGTTTTGTGAAGGAATTATAATGGTGTGCATGGAAATGACACTCCATTAATGTGTCTTGAGGGCTTGTGCTTAATAAAGCATAAAGGGGTGGTTGGGTAGTTGTGGTGTTGCCCCCCCCCCCCCTCCACACGTAGAGTAAATGGAGTGGTGCGCGGAAGGAGGAAGGAAGGGTTAAATGTGTGGGTGAGGGTTTGGTGTCACATAAGGACTGAGGGGAGAGAGAGAGAGAGAATTGCGAGGAAAGTAAGTACTTCAAGAGACCATTCAGCTGTTTTGGCATGTTGGGGGTCTGGTGTGAATAAGAGGGGTGTTGTTGATTCGTCAGTTTCATCTCCACATCTTTTTCCCTAATCTTTATTCACTTTCCCCCACACTGAAGGGTTACCGCCCATTACCTAAACCTAGACCCATGGATACTCAGTACGCACATTCAGAAAGATCCCACAGGTGTTCTTCATGCCCCCCATACTGGCATACTCTACAGGTATTCTCCCTGCCCTGCATGCACCAAGCTCCCTCGGGTATTCTTCCTGTTCCACATTCAGGAGTCGCATGTTATCCTTCATGCCCCACATACAGAAGACCCTACAGTTATGCTACATGTCCCATACACAGGAAGACCCCCCTTGGGTATTCTTCACCCCTAAAGGGCCGACGGGACTCAGCACCCTGTCCAGCTTAGCCTCTCTTCCTTTTGTTGCTAACATTTAATTTCTATACCAACTCTCCTCTCACCCAGGGTGTCACCCTGTGTAGCCTGTTACACAGGGTAACTGGGTGCAAGTTAGGGAGTCCCCCGTTGCTGGGTTGACTCCCTGACGGGGTTGTGCTTCCTCCTCGATTCCTCGCAGGTTTGTTTTGCCCTCTCCTCAACGCTGGTGTGTGTGGAATCCGTTAGGGTGCTCTGTTCAGTTTGCTAAACATGGGACCCGGGTGGATTGCACGCCTTCACGGGGGTAACCTCGCACCCCGGGTATAATAATAGGTAATAGGTGATCCCCCACCCTACTCGTTAGTGGACCCTCCTATCTCTTTCTCTTTATTACATACCTACCAACCCCTTTCCGAACTTCTATCTATGGAGGTTCTGGTTGGCCGCCGCCGCACTTTCATCCTCTTATGGGTCCTTAGTTGAGTGTCAGCGTAAGGTCACTCACTACCTCCTGCGTGGACTGAAAGCCCGCTGGCTAAGGCGAGTAGTATTAGGCACGGTGTGTTGAGCCATCGACTCTGCTCACCTTCTTCCAGTACACATATGAGGTTGCTATGTTAGCACTTTCGCTTGAATGCGGGGTCGGATTGTCAAAGCCCGAGTATGTGTAAATGATCACTTTATGGAATTTGGAGACTTTTTTTTTCCTTCCCAAAGCATTGGGAGGTCGTAGTGGCTATCTTTCTTGCTTTAGGACTGACCATGGCCATTACAAAAGGAAATAGTGGGCGACCGCAGGCCCTGGGGATCCATCTCCAAGCGCCGACTCCTCTGCCCGAGGTGTAGTGGATAACGGGGTAACACCAGACTCCCCTTTGACCGGTGGAGGAGCTCTCCTCTCGCCATTCCCACGCGGCACAATGGCTCCATCTTTGTAGCTGTGGAGCCGCCCTCTGGTAACTCCAGCTCAGGAATGGAAGTTCGCCCCTCCGTGCTTTCTGAGAGGCCCCTCCAACCTCAATATAGTGGAGATGATGTTTACCCATCTACAGGTGAGATGGTTTCCCCCTCACCCCATTCTTTGGAGTCTCCTTTGACGCCTCTATCTCTACACCAGCGGTGGTCCCACCTTTCCAGGGGACTGCCAAGAAAGCAAGCAGGTGGCCCAGAATCGACCGGATACGGGCATTGGTTGGCGGGGACCTGTTGGGTCCTGGCCTCTACTGTCC
This sequence comes from Ceratothoa steindachneri, assembly GCA_963969495.1. Classification (NCBI taxonomy): domain Eukaryota; kingdom Metazoa; phylum Arthropoda; class Malacostraca; order Isopoda; family Cymothoidae; genus Ceratothoa; species Ceratothoa steindachneri. The sequence continues at coordinate 4,162,192 of OZ018333.1, read as the reverse complement.
TGCAGTCATTCATCTTGAGCTTGCTGGAGGCCAGCGTGCGTGTTCCTCGATGGAGGTTGGTTCGCCATCCCAAATGGCTACAGGACTAAAGAGTCGTCCTCGATTGGCTTCATTGACACCTCTGGAGGGGGATGGCCACTTAGAGCCACCCCACCTCAGCTAGGCATGGTTCCGAAGCGAACCTCTTCCAGATTGTAGGATGTTCCATTGGGGCGAACCTAGGCTCGGTTCCAAACACCGAAGCTGAGTCCGCCCTCGTGTAAGCTTCTCCTCGGTTGGCTTGGGACATTCACAAAGAGAGGAGGGACCTCCTTCCCTGACTGGTGCCCTTTTAACGGGCAGGCCCTTCCCCAATTCCAAGAAGGATTTTAGGTTGGTACGTCCGGTCTTGGGGACCCTTGCCGGGGGACAGATCAGTGGGTCCACTCCCCACCCTCATCTCGTAAGAAAACAAAGAGGATTAGGGGTGATTCTCCCTTCGCGGGTTTTCCGGGGAAGGACGGTTCTCTGCCGCTTCGGCAAGTGACTGGACTAAGATCGGTCGGCACATCCGGCCTCGAAGCGACCTCGAGTATGAAACCGAGACCAAAACCAAACTCGCAAGTGCGCTGAGCGGAGCTTCCATTACATCGGGGCCCTTCATAAAGAGACTACCTGGCGTTTTTGAGCCCGCTTGTTTCAAACGCTTTCTGGGTATTCGCTCCACTCATGTCAGCGTGTTGGTCAA